>VYZP01002485.1:42307-65123 GCA_013400635.1 Hypocryptadius cinnamomeus | reverse complement strand
ATTAATTTTGAGCCTGCTTGTTTACTGCATCTTTCTTTCTCTTAATATTGTCTCAACATTTGCTGTGTCGGTTGTGTGGAATTTGGGAGTTCTTTCTCTTTTAACCCTCCCAGTATGTTTGAAATTTTGCAGAATAAAAGATTTTCTATGTGAACTCACAGCTCTTTCAGAGTTAAACAGAGTATGAGCAGGGCATACAGTGACTGGTGAAAACATCCAGTGCTTGGTTACTGCAGAAGCCCTTCAGTGTCCTTAGCCCTGACCTTTCAGCCTTCAGCCCTGTGCTGTGTCCCAGGCCCAGGCAGGTGTGATACCTTGTGCTGGATCCAGTTCCAGAGGTGACTGTGCTGCTGGAAGCAGGGGTTCAGTTCAGCCTCACCATTGTGGCACAGCGCTGGGACTACTACAGGGAATGTTTTTGAGCTTAGGGTTTGAACCCTGGGAAACAGCAGCTGATTTGGTTGATCTTTATCTTCTATTAGGATGCACATTCCCAGTGTGTTCAGATCTCTTATGAACACACATCAACAAAGAACAGTTTTTAAAATAAGCCAAGTGGTAGCTCTCAGTCTTAATTTTTATTTGTAGTTTTTATACCACTTGTTTGCCTTCAGGAAAGGGAAAGCATTGGTTGTTGCTGCAAAGCAGAGCATTCTCCAGCCATTTTGAAGAAGAACCAAATTGCCTTCTGTAAATTGCAAACAAAAGCTCTGAACCAAAAGCAGATATTGGGCAGAGGGGAGGGAAAAAAGTTTATTCACCAATACCTAGGATAGGAAAGCTGTCTCTTTGCCCTGGTACAGGGAGAGAAGCTCGGGTAAAAGGTGATAAAGGTGTCTATTGTAGTCCTCCCATTAAGATCTATATTCCTTAAAGTAGCTGGGTGTCAGATTAGACTTTGGATAGCTCCACTGGTGATAGTTTAATGTTTGAGAACGGGAATGCTTTAAATGACTAAATTCCCAGTGTCTTAATTTATTTTCACCTGTGATATATTATTAAGAAGCTACTAATTCAACTGCTTTTCATTAGGGGAAAGCGTATTTCCTTGCTATCTAATTATGACTAGTATTTATGTAATGTTCTTATTTGAATTATGTGGGACTTTAATTTTTCTCCCAGTACACTCAAGAGAAGTTACATCTGATTCAGGTTTTGTTCCAAGATTGGTTTGGTATTCAATTTAGCACTGCTTTTTGGAAGGAATGGGAAGTACTGTGAGCCTGGTCTTCTGCAGAGCTCTGGTAGTGCAAGTTTTTCTTGTTTCTCAAGATAGTCCTGGAGCAGTCTAAGCCAATTTTAACACTGTTTAGAAACTATAATGAACATGATACAACTTCCTAACTGTTACAAAAAGTTACATGTGTAATAGTAGGTGACAGCAGAATTATTCATTTACCTAAGCATGTGTTCTTGCAAGTCTGAACTGCAGTCTGAGGGGAGATCATTTAAAAAAAGACAGTGTAATGTTGGTAATCACTCAAAACAAAAGCTGAGCATTAGCTACAGAGCTTTTATTAAAATAGATGAAGGCAAATTATTGAATAAAACTACATTAGGTCACATCATGTCTTGTTGTAAACACAGTTACTTCATTTGTAATCTGAACCAAAAAAAGAGCAGAAGCTTGCATTCACTCTCATTCAGGAAAGTTTTGAAGCTGTGCACAAAGTGTAAAGCCCTGCTAAGTTTCTTTTAAAGAAAGGTTCCATATGTAAAAATTTACTTTGTAAAATATGAATACATGATAAAGTGCTATTCTGAATTAGAAAAATCCCTGGCTAAGGCAGAAAGATCATTGCTTTTTATACATTTAAAATGGTAAAGTAGTCTGGACAACTGAAATTGTTGCTTCTAGAGGTAAATTCAAGTAATCATTTTAACTACAGAAAATTAAGAATATTTAATGAAGCAGCTCAGGTATTGTGAAATGAGGGTCAAACCTTAGATCCGTACTTACGCAAACTTCAGGTCCTGCTGAGTTCATTATGAATAAACATGTCAAAATCTTTCTGTAAGTTATATTCTCTTATAGCAAACCTCAGTACAGATTGTGAGAACTTTCTCATGCAGCCAATGGTTTCAAAAAGAGAATTTCAGATTTATAGTCACTAATAAATATGCAAATATGGATTTTTATTTTTTTTTTTTAACTAAATAACAAGAAAGATTCTGTGGAAGGGTTGTAGAGAATGTGGGCCTGGTGCTGAATGGGAATATGGTCACAAAGACCAAGGAGAAGGCTAAAGTGATGATTGGGTTTTTTTGCCTCAGTTTCTAACAAGCAGTTTAGGGAATATGTGAAGGAAGTGGATGTATGAAGGTTCATGGGCTGTGGTGAGATGCTCCACAAGTGTTAAGGCAGCTGCCTGGTGTCACTGCAAGGTCACTGTCACTAAGTTTTGAGCAGTTCTGGGGACTGCACAAGTCTCCAAGGGAGGCAAGATGCATCGGGAGTGCTGGGTGCTGCTCTGGGCTACCCAGTGCGAGTGAGACATGAATGCAGTGGAGTGAGTCCAGTAAAGGGCCGTGGGGGAGTGGGGCCTGACAAATGAGGGCAGCTGAGAGCACTGTGACTGTTCATCGTGGAGCTGGAGGATATTCAGGGCAGGTGTGATGTGGTACCTGCAGGAGGCTGCAAAGGAGGAAAACTAGATCCTCCTTAGTGGTATCCAGTGACTGGATGAGAAGAAATGGGCACAAATTGAAATACAAGAAATTCCATTTAAGCGTAAAAGAAAACAAAATCTTTTTTCCTTTGTACATTGGAGTTGGTGAAACACTGGAGCAAATTTCCCACAACCCTTGGAAGCTGCCATCTGTGGAGATGTTCAGTATCTGACTGGATGTGGTCCTGGGCAGCCTGGTTGAGCTGACCTAAGCAGGGACTTGGACCCAGTGGTCTCAATCAGTCCCTGCCAGCCTCCACCTTCTGTGGTTCTCTGACCTCTTAGCTCTTTAGACAGTTCACCCTCAGTTGCATCTCTATTGGTTTTTTCCCAAAGCTCTCAGTTTTAGAACATCTGGACACATAATGAGCATTTCAGAATAAAGGTGGTGATGTGGTGGGAGATCTGAAGCAACTTTTTGTTTGTTCCTTATGTATTTCATGGGATTTAAAACTAGCAGTTTCACTTTGCAGTACTGCAATCTGGCTGCATTCTTGCACGTGTGTTTAGTCATAGTCTGCTAAAAGAATCTGTATAAATAATCCTGTAATAAACAATTCAGAATTTAACATCAATAATTTTAAATAGTTAACAAATATGGTAATAGAGCAAATGTATAACCCCTCTAATCCTGTCTTTCAGTCGTGGCCTGTATATGAAGAAGTATTCAACAAAATGCATGAGCTTGCAGCATTTTTAGACCTGCCTCGTTTTCCAGATATAACAGAAAGCTGCTTTCTTCATCCAGACATGCTGTGCATGAAGTACTTGATGGAAGCTAATTTACCTGGTAAATATTTTCCCTAGCCTGAACTGATAAAATTTTTCTGTGGTTTATTAAACTCTAGCAAAAAGGCTTAAATTACTACTTCAAAAGTGCCTGCTCTTTTCCTTCTAATTTATTCCCATTTCAGTTTGAACTGAAATATATTCTTTCTATAGAAAGCACCTTCCTCAAACATTTAGAGTACATGTTATGGGCCCAGATATGCAGGAGCACTCTGATGTTGGCTCTGTAAGGCTGTGGAGTGGATACTTCATTTTAAATCTTTCAGTATCCATGTGAACTAAGAGGCAGCTGTTGAATTCATGCGATATATTAACTTTAGCTAAGTGATTCATGTAGTTGGGACCTGATTGCTTAGCTCTGAATTCTCATATGTAATAATGGCTGTATATTCTTTAACAAAGAATATATTTTGTGTATTATATAATATTGTATATTACTATTTATTTTAATATTAATTGATGGTGTGTGACAGATCAGCTTCTGTCTCACTTGATTTATATTTTAGTTCTGAAATCATATACAGCATAAGTATTGACTTTTTTTGTCTATCCCAAAATGAAGTCTTGAATATTGACTTGTCAAAGAAAGACCAGTATGTCCTAGTATGTGAACTCTCTGTTAGGTTACCATATCTTCTGTCAAATACCATTGTGACTGAAGATGAGTTACACAGACAAGTGGCCTATAAACTTTTTTTCTCAAAACATTCCAACAGTTCATAGTAGGGGAGGCAGTTATTGTGTTATTTTGCAATTAGTTACAATGAATAAAAGTGTTTGGTTTTCCTGTTTATTCACAATTGAATGAAGAGAAGATAACCAACAGGTTTAGGGCTAAAATTCTGGAGTAGTAATTCTGATTTTATAGTTTTATGCTAGTGTTGTGATCCCATAGAGGATTACATTATTTTACAGATTGTGAAGTATCAATTGAATCAAAAAAAAAGGCTGCAAATTTGTCATTTTCAGATCTTTTACAGAGAAATGCAAAGCTAAGTATTCTTTGAAAATTACTGCTGAAGAGGAATATATTGTCCTTTTCCATGCAATTGAGATTTTTATCATGTATAAGCACATTTTAAAAAATTGAAAAGGGCTGCTGCTGTTGTCTAACAACTCCTCAAAAAGGCAATTAATTGGGAGTGTTAAAGGACATCACTAAATGCCAACGAATAAACTATTCTATGTATCTGAAATAAAACTAAATATGCTTCTAGTATTTATAAGAAGTTTCCACTTTTTTTTAACTTTTACTGTTATGTGTGAGAGGATTAAAAACGAGTTGCTATGGAACTCTTTGTAAGCAGCAAGAGGGTATAAGTACAGCTGGATTAAGGTTGTACTTAGTCATACATTGCTAACCTTTGTGGAATCTGATGGTGATGTAATCAACTCCTGTATTTCTTGCTGAACAGGAAAGGTGAGAAATTTGGGGGATTTGTATCTGTGAAAAATAAGCAGAGTAATAAGAGCCTGTATAGATAGCCTGCTGTGGCTCTTGTGGAGCTGCAGCTGGATCTCCCTGGCACAGCCTGCGTGCGGAGAGCTCAGCCGCTTCTGCTGCCCTGCCACCAGCAAGCTGCTCTCCATGCCCAGCCAGCTTCTTTACAGCCAGCCCTGCTCCTGCTCTGTGCAGGGCTGATTCCTGCCACGGGTGTTCAGTCACCATGCAGGAAAAAAGTTTGTCACAAGTTTTTTGCTTTTGGGGATTTTTTTTGAAAATATGTTTATGTGGATTTGCAGTAGGCTTTCCCACAAGAATGGTCAGGATGATCTCACTACGTTACTCAAGTAACATCAAAGCACTATTAAATATGTGACTTTTTTATTCTCCATATGAATATATAGTAAGTCACAGGTGTTTTCCATGTAAGCACAGTGAAGGTTGCCTAGTATTTTTAAAAGTATCCAAAAATACTCCTCAGCCCGAAAAATATGGCTGTCAAATAGTCCTAAGAGACCTAAGCAGTGTTTTCCTCAAGTCACCAACATATTTGCACTGTGAAAATATTTCTAGCTTATCTTAACATTTTATATTTTTATTTATGTTAATCAGATGAATTGCATAATTGGACTTGTCGAGTGGTGAAAAAGATTGGTATTGGAGAAGTGGATTTCCTGACTCTAATGCCTGGAAATAAGTCAACAAGAAAAGTGAAATATGATGTTCTTGCTGCTGCAGTTATTGTAGTTGTGCTCAAGTTATTGTTTTTATTAGATGATCACTATGAATGGTAAGTGTGCAGACAAATCTGTAGCAACCCTCAAATTTCAAATAGTGCAAATACTTGTCTCCGATCGTTCTTTCTTTAGAGTTAAATTTCTACTATTGGAATTTCACTTAAGTTCAGTAGCTTAAACCATACACTTGAAGGCATTTTAGACATGAAATATTACTTTTAAAATTCGTTGGGTTTTATCTAATACTTGGAATAAAATTAGGATGTCATTTTTGTCCATTGTGTTTGAACTTCATGTGAAAAGTGCAGTATTTGGATCTACAAAACAACCTGATTTTTAAAATTTTTTTACAGGTTACTTTCAGAGTTTGCTGAAGAAAGAAATAAAAATAACACAGAAGGTACATAAATATTCTAGTAGAAGCAGTGTTATGATTTCGTAAATGAAACAGTTTTGCAGTCAGGGTTAGAAAGACTTTTCTTATTGATCATGAAAATGTGTTTTTGTCATTCATTAAGGGCAAATTTTATTCAGAGAAAAGAGCAGATCCTTTTCATGTAAGATGGCCTCAGTGTACCTGCACAATTGTTCAGGATAGGGGAGTTAGGTACACATTTTGCTGGGTGCCTCTCTGCTTGTGCTTGTGCATGTTTGCCTCTTGGTTTGGAGTTTCATGTGTGGTAGGTGGAGATGAATGGATATGCCGTGAAAAGGGAGCACACTTTGATCGTAAATAGCAGATACTTACTAGGGGCATCAAACCACATTTATGATAAAATCCAAACTTGTTTAGTCTTGTTAAATAAAATGTCTTAGTGTGTAACATATTGCAGATGTAATCTGGTTTCTTAGTCCAAATAATCCTGAGAGAGTGTGGAAAAGCTAGCAGCAATTAAGATGGAGAAGATAATGGTGTGAACATGATTCTTTGAGGGCAGAAAGACCAAATCAAAGATTAGAAATCTTCTAGAAGATGTTCCATGGCCCGATCCAAATCACAGTTGAAGATAAGATCCAAGATGTGTTGCAGTGGTTTATCTGTTAGGCCTTTTATCCAGTTTTGGGTCATTTTGACCCTTCTGATGCTTTGTTTAAAATCTTGGTCCATAATAAAATTATGGTGTTAGTCATGTGTGAGCTCAATTACTGCTGTAACTAGAGACAGTCATCACTGTTAACTAAAACTGGTAATATTCACATTCAGGTGAATGTGGATACATTCAGGTGAATGTGAATACATATTAGGTGGATACACAAACTTATGGTGGATTTTTTATTTTCCTTTTTACTTCCCTTGAAAACTTGAAGTACATGATAGTGACAGGAGTGGGGAGTTGTGCAACTGCTTTACAAGCTGAGGCTCATTAATGTCTTAATGGGGTTTCTCCCTTATTAACAAGTCTCATTGCCCTTGGGAATTAACAGCTCATTCTTTGCCCACTTTTTTACTTTAAAATCTGCTGGTGCAAATGATCCATGTGCTGTTTTGTTGTCCCTATGCTTAAGATGTCAGGGTGATGGTGAGCAGCTACACAGAGGAGCTGATGTGAAAATTTCTGTTAGACGACTGATCAGTGCCAGAGCTCAAAACTGCCTCTGGCATTTTCCCAAAGTTAGAGTGCTCAAATGAATAATGGTTAATACTGAGTTTTAAAAATTCAGTTTATATTGACTCCATTCTCAACTATCCATTCTCTAGTCCATTTTTTTAAATTAAAAAATAGTATTTCAGCTCCTACATTCCTTCAAGTCACACTGGAAGCAGTACAATAGATAGTTATAGTTACCTACTGTGTGTGTTCTGTGGACTGCACACATCCACAATATGGGTTTTGTTCAAAAAAAAGGTGATTGAGATCTATATAGATGTGTATGTATGTGTGTATCAGAGCTGTGTATTTTCCAGTCAGCTCAGCTACATGGATGTCAGACCAGCAGTACTGGGCAGGGTAAGGGTTATTACAGTGTGGCATCATGTCTCTGACAATGGGTTTGCATGTGACAGATGCTTAATAATTCATATCAAGTTTAACACAGATTTCTACCACCTCCCACACTGCTCTCCCAGCAATTTAGGAGTATTTACTTAAACCTGGGGGGTTAAGGAGCTGATAAAAGAAGTATCCAGACCTTTGAATTTCAAGGACTGCTTAGGGGTCTTTGTTCCTTTCATGTGTCTCTTTTTGAGACCATCTATGTTTTTAGAATCTAGACATTCTGAGGCAGGATAATACAAACAGCAGAAATGCAAATAATACAAAAGGTATATGAGTTTGATTGTAGGAGCAGTGTATTCACCTTCAGGAGAGTTTGAACAGCTGGCTGGCAAAGCTGAGCATGACGCAAGCATTGCATGCAGTGCAGCTCGGGCCATGGGGAAATGCAAAGTCTGGTTAATTCACAATGCAGATATTCCACCCACGGGGAATAAGAGTTGATTATTTTTAAATATATAAATCTACACCGTATTTCTGTTTGGAATTCTTATCCTTACTGTACCCAGTTGGTAAGTACTGGGTACAGTAAGTACTGTTCAGTCTTGTGCCTCTTTGGAGGATCAGTGATAAAGGTGCTGCTAAATGTCCTATGTCTTCATGTTTTTGCATGTGCTGGTAAATAATTGTTCATATATCAACAAGTGAAGTTCCTGTGCTGCAAACCATGAGAGGCTGATATGAAGACCATTGTCTAGTTTGTCTTCCCAACCCTGTAAGATTTCATGGGTAGTGAGACAGTGGGGAGCTGATGACACTATGTGAAATTTTGCATGTGATCTTCTTTAGGTTTTATTTGTTTAAACTTAACTTGATGCATAGTTTCATTAATCCCTTGAATTCAACTCTGAAACAGTTGAAGGCCACACCACACAGTGGAGAACTAGTTGATTTGGTAGAGAGGAGGTAGTTTCTAGGCTTACCTTTCCAGAAAAGAAGGAAAAGGTTTGACTTGTGCTAAATCAAGGAAGTCTAAGATACAGGGCTTCTTTGCACTTCCTATGACATGCTGTTCTTTCACTCCATTTCTGCATTTCTCTTACAGAATTATTAGATCAAGTATGTTTTCTTTAGGCACATTCCATTCGGGTAGTTTGTGTACAGGTGCAAGATGCACAGTCTAACTGCTTGGAGACCTTCTCTGTCATTTCTTTCATTTCTTCCCAAACTAAAGTGTATGTTTTATTCAGGGGGCCCATATTTTGAGTTCAAGAAGTGGTATGAGGTGGTAAAACGTGCCTTGGATGTGGAGCAAAAGAAACTGGATGAAGAAAAAGCCAAGTAAGAGGTTTTTAAGTACTTCTTTTTTAAGGTACACAGTTCTGTGTGAACTCCTGATCCCTACAGAAATAAAAAAAAGTTAGAAATTTGTTCCACATATCCATTCACCAAGCTTGAGTGAATAGAATGACTAAATCACTGTCTTAATTTTCTACTTATACTCATAAGCTTTATCCAGGTTATTTATTAAATGCTCACTTACTGTGAAAAATAGCTTATACAGCTGAACAATTAACTGATTACAGTAGATCTAGGCTAACATGCCTTGGTTTGCCTGCTCAGAAAAAGATTTCCTTTATACATTGAAGAGGCAGTGGCTTTTAATAGCACTAAACATTATATTATTTTGATTTTAATTTAAAACTTTTGCAGTATTTGTAATAAGTTATTATTCATTTATTCATTTGGTCCAGCTTTCTTTTTGTTAACTATTCTTATGTCTTTTACTGGTAGGTATCTTTGGAGATGTGAAAAGCCATTGTTTTATTCAGTCAAGAATAAATCTAAAGTTCTAAAGAGAAGGCGTGAGTAAACTTTGCTTCTTCCCAGCAACACAGAAATCTGCTCCAACTTTTCCCATCATAGATCTTCAGCTGTGACTGATAACATTTACATCTTAAAATATTTTGTCTCCTCTCTTTCATCTCTGGGTACAATTAATGTAGTACTGTTTTACAACCCGTGGCTGGAATTTTTCAAACATGCACAGCTGAAACTGCCTTTGCCAGTCTTCCCAACAACCTACTGAACCATGTCTCAGAATGAGTGCTCTTGTCCTCATCTTCTCTGTTTCCCTTTATATCACTGTTCCTCCTGAGCTGTCGGTCTTCCATAGCTTTCCTGTCTATTTCCTCCTTTAGTTTCTTGAATGCTTTGGTATGAATATCCCAGTATGTCCTTTAGTAGATCTTGCATGTCCCTCTTCTCTCCCACTCCTTCTTGCAATCCTCTACAAAAAGCAAGGAGGGCTTTACTTGCGTAGCCAGCTGCATGTAGTCAGAATGCAGGTACAGCTGCTGAATTTTAGTAGCTCTGGAAGTACTTGTGAGAAGTTTCTGGGGTTTGTGTTGACATAAAAGCAAAGAAACAAAACAACAAAACCCCAGTTGTCTGCAGAAATAAGGAAAACCAGAATTTTGTTCAGCCAAATTAGATCTGGAGTTCTTCCTTCTACTTTTTATGTTATCCAGAAAGCAGTAGGTATTTGGAGAGAGATATTAAGTATGGCAAGTGGTATTTTTCCTTTTATATGTTCTTTCAATTTCTGGAAGTGACTGGTTCAGGGACTGCTAAACAAGTTGTATAATCCTATTTGGTTTGAATTACACATGTTGGATTTCTCCTTCAAGAGTGAAGTGGGGTTTTTTTTAGTACTTACTCTTCAAAATCCTGTTGGGGTGATCCTGCAGTCAAGTCATATTCCATGGAAAACCATGTTTAGATTTATTTCAAGCTGATTATTTACTCAGATGCCCTTTAATTCCTGCATTTATAGGAAAAGAGATTCCTGTTCTGGCTCTGCTTCTCTCGGAGCTAGAAGAGGACAACTTAGATTACAGAGCTTTATCATCATGTTGTGAGCAGGAATATCACATAATTGCAACTGGGCAGGATTCATCTTAAAACAAATGTACTGCAATAGAGACAGTGCTCTAGAACACTTGTGTGCCAGGTACAGATTTTCAGAAACCTTCCTAAACCTTTGATTTTGATCATAGATCTTAGTGTCGTTTTGAAAGATAAACTTCCCAGTCCTTGAGTTAGTCCTTGGATTTTAGGAGGTTTTTTCCTGTGTTTATTTTTTTTTTTTTCTTCAATACATGAATGAGTTTATTTAAATACAGCTCATAAAAAGAAGTTAAAGCTCCAACAATGTTTTTTAACCTGCTTTTTATCCTACAGAAACAAGGCTTAGGCAGTCATACAATATGTGCTGATCTATCATGATACCTTCTTTCCCTTCTCACAGCCTCAGTAACTTAGGAAAGCTTGTTCATCCACTAGCAGCAGGCAAACATGGAATGGGTTTATTTTGTTGTTGGGGTTTTTTACCAGTTGAAATTTGCACCATTAAAAGTTTAACCTTCAATCCATGTGTGTATGAATGTGCTTTTTATGAGCATAAAAATCCCAGGAGTATTAAATGGATTTTACAGGTTTTACTTGCAGGAATGTTTTAGAGTGCCCCACTACTAATATCATTAGGTATAAAAGACATGGCATATTGAATTATGTTTCAAAATGTTTCACTAAAGCCTGTAAAGAGGGTGGCAGAGATAACCTAGAGACTTCCAGGATTTCTCAGTCTTTCAAGCAGAGGTTTAAAAAAAAAACAACAAAAGAAATTTAAAAAGCACAAATACCCCATTTTCTTCTTGTATTAATCAACTCTAAACAGTATTCTGGTACTTAATACTTTTGTATTTGTTTCTTTTGTTTCTCTTTGCACAGAAATGGTTGTGAACTTACAAAATCAGTTTGGCAAGCTAGCTGGTTCAGTGCAACGTGCTGGAAAGCCAAATCCTTCAAGTTTTCTGTTAAGTTGGTCTGAAGAAAACACAGATGGGAGTTGTTTTCATGGGCATAGCCTGAAGGGAATTTTGCAAGAAAAATGTGGTTTACTGACAGCCATGAACCCTGACTATTGGCTGTGTACAGTTAAACTATGTAATGAGAAGTAAGTATTCACATTTTTGCTAAATACATTTTGGAAAGTTCTCCTGAAAGTAAAGTCCTGTACATACATTTTTGCAAATGACAAATACAGGGTGTGTGCACAGCTATGTGCTCATATACAGTTACAGTCATTTCTAAAAGGGGTGTGTGAGGAACGGATAGTCTTGGACTGTTAGTAGACAAACTGTAACATGAAGAGTGATCAAAGTGAGCTTATGAGAAGAGAGGAGACGAGACAAAATCACAGAGTCACATGGTAAGAGTAGCAGCTAGGTGCAAATGCTCACTTCATTTCTTTACAGTGTTTTATAAAAATATTTGTGATGCAGCTCTCCAGAGAATGGAAAAACAGTCCCATTCCTCTCCTCCCTGGCCTCTAAAACAGCACAGAAAATTAATTTTCTAAATCACTATACTGATTTTTTGATGGCCTTAATCACAGTGACTTCTGGATCATATACCAGACTTTGGTTCTGCTATTGGTTGTATTATGAAACCCTAATCCAGAAGAGGAATGTACTGGTGAATGTCAGTGAAGAAGATCAACTCTGTAGCTGGCTTGGAGTCTCCTGAATTTCTCATGTATGCTATTGGAAAGTGGGTTTTTTGAAAGGAGGTTTGGTTACATTCATGTGAAATGAGGTTTCATTTGTCTGTTGAATAACATGTGAAATCTTCATCTGGTATATAATTTGAAATGGTATTCAGAGATCAATAGCCCCTGTGCAGTCTTAGCCATACAGTCCTGATTTTAAAGCATTACATTGCCTTTGAAAATAGCTGGGTTTTAGGAGTATGCAGTCTTCTCTGTCCTTCGGTGGATTTATTTGCTTATCTTTATTTTCCTTTTCACCTTACTTTTCACGTACCCACAGTGACATAAATGGGTTGGAATAATGTAAGCACAGTGTTGCATTACAAGAGGTTTGGTTACATGGATTCGTTCTTTTGTATGAATAAGAACCTTTTTTTTTTTTTTTTAAAGGGAGTAGAGGTAATAATCCTTTTACCACAGATTTGCGTAAATCTTATGTACACATTGAATGAGTGGATATTTCGGTGTATGTTTGTGTGAATAATCTTCCATGCAAAGTCTGTTTTTAAACCTACATTTTCATATGTAATATATTAAAATGTTAATGGCAAACTGTCATAGCCGTCATGAAATAAGATTTGAATTTAAATTCTTACCGGTTAAATTTCCCATTATATCATTTGCAATGCAAGTAGTTAAGTATACATCTGACACTTACTTAACATTGGAAAACAACATCTACTCCCTCAGATATGAGAGTTTATCCTCTGTGTATGTAGAATAGAACTAAAAAAAAATCTTACAAATTCTCTTTATCTAAAAATCAGCATGGCCTAACAGGACTACTATAATGCTTTATTCCTGGGGACTAAAGTATGATTACAGTGTCAGCAAAGCTGAGATCAGTCAAATGATTGGTGAAATGCTTTTACATTTTGTTTTAAAATTTTGTTTTAAACTGGATTCTAAACTGATTTGCTGTTCTATTTATTATTTTCTATAATTCTATTATTCTATGTATTATATTCTATCTAAACTATTTGCTATTACACCTAAGTCTTTAGGTGGCAGGAGTTGTACTCAATGTTCATAAAGGTCTTTTCCAAGCTGAAGGACTATATAATTCTATACGTGATGAGGTACTACAGTGTGTGAAAAATGTTGTAATGCTTTTGAGGGGTGTGAGGTAGGGCAAAGGATGGCATGTATGGCATGAGAGACCTAGTTCCAGGTTTCCATTGTGCCAGACTTGGGGAGGCTTTGAACACACTGCGCTCCCTGAAGTGCGGCTTGCCTGGCGCTCAGGACGGGTCTGGCTGTTCCTCCAGTCTGAGGTAAAATGTAAATGTTTGCTGGGCCAGAGGGAGCGAGCAAATGACTTTATAGTCTAGTAATTAGCACACTTACCTGTAAATTGGGACAGACAGATCCCAGTTGTTGTTCTGGTGAATATTTAAGACAGCTGCTCTGAATCAGACACAGGGAACATTTTAAACTGCTTCTCCACATCCCAGGGCAATACCTGGTAAATTAGAAGATGTATAGGGTTTATGGGTGAATATAGCACCTGAACACCCATATCAGTGTACTGTGTTTTTATTTAAAAATTGAAACTTTGTAGTATTTTAAACTAAATTTGAGCCTTATCCAGTTTGGTGTTTTTCCAACCTGAGTTGGTGAACTTAATGTTTACAGAGCTATGTCTGCAGCTTGTCCTCTGTGTCATGTTTTGTTCGGTCTGACACTTGTTACCAGCAGGTCTGTTCTGCTATTTTCATTATATACTTCATCAATAAAATCACCTCATCATTTTCATTAACATTTTGACCACAAAAGCTACAAAATAATGAAGCAGAAGGCTGCTACAGCACTAATTACTTTCTGTTGACCTCATCAGTGTTTGCTCCAATGTTTCCTATGTTACTCCATTGACTTAATTTAGCTTTTCTCTTGTTTCTAGACATGTAATTTGTATTTAGCACACAGAGGCAATGGACAATAAGTGAGTGGGTTATTATCCCATGACATAGTGTCAGGAAGATGAGAGGGGAACCCTACGGAGAGAGAAGAACAGAGTAAAGAGCCTAAGGTGTCTGAATTGGATAGTCTTAGAAATTTAAAAAATAGGGTGAGGTAGTCATTTTAATACTTTGGTACATTTGCTAAAAGCTGGAAGAACAAACAGTGATTCCATGTAGTCCTGAAAAGCAAAAAATGTATTCTTTGTCTGGCTGAGTAAAATCCTGATTCATAGTGCAAGAAGCTATAGTGGCTTTTTCTTCTTAGTGTGTTTGCACCAGCTCTGAAGATGTCTTGGTTCAGTCCTATACTTCATGGTTTTGCAGGAGTGGATCACTTCACAGGAATCAACACTGTAAACTAGAATTGTGATTTATGCTGTTGGTAAAGTGTAAAGTTTGTCTCTAATTACAGTTTAATGTATAAATGCTAGCTAAATACTGAATGCACTTGTAATTTAGGGCTTTTGTTTTCTCCCCATTTCTTTTCAGATTGTGTGGTCATCTGGCTCATTACAGAGAAGTAGAGTTTCCCCAGAGTTACCATTTTGTACTAGGGTTGTTCTCTTTTCTTCTGAGGATTCAACCCTCTTATATCCATGACGAGGTGTGTATGATAGAACACAAACTTTTCAATAAAAAACTCTATAAAAAACTAAAATACAACAGAGTGCTAAGGAAGTAAAAAAGGCCTAAAACCTCCAGTATTAAACCCATGTAAATTAGTTGGTTGGATCCCAAACCATGGTATTACATCTAAACTTACACTGATTCTTTTGTCTCATGGACATTTTTTGTAAAGATAGGAGTGCTGAGATCTACTACTGTACTTCAGTTTTAGTGTCATTTTATCTGTAATTTAAGTCACTGATACTGGGAAAGGAAACTGCCAAGGAAACTGTTCATGACCACTTATTTCATTAATTTGCATCAGAGCCAACAGGAAGCTGTGAAATTACCATTTTTTGGGGCATTATCGTACATATTTTGAGTGTACTGGACATGACATTAGCATGTAATTACATTGTGAGATTTTGCAATTAAAATGCCTATTTTTTAACCTACCATTGTATGACAGTAAATATATTTCTAGAAAATAATGTTTATTTTGTTTTTAAATACTATGTTAACAAATAAAAGAAGCAATTGGTTAATGTTGTCATTGCAGTGAGTTTTTTTTTATTATTTCTAAACAGCATTCCAGTTCTTCTGGAACAACTCTGGCACTCTTTTCTACATTTCCTTGCATACTCTGTATTTCCCAGTCTCTTGTTATGCCTGAGACACTCATTTGGGTTAACACCTTTCAGGTCCAAGTTCCACTTCAGGCTTCACAGATTTTGCAGATACTTTTGTACCTGGTATAAAATCTGATTCTGTTTCTTGTGCAGCAGTAACTGCCAGGTCCTCTTGTCATTCTTCTTTTGCAAGGCTACTGTTAAAGCCTTGAATTTCTTCTGACCACTTTATAATGCAGCATCTTCAGCAGCTGGCCATTCCCCCAGTTTCTCATGCTCAATCTTATTTATGCACCATGTTTGTGTACTGTCCCAGACGACATGTAAATGAAGTTGGGTGCTGCCACTAGATGAAAGACACCATAACAATATACATACATGTGTTGAACCTAGATGCTGTGTAGATACCCAGATGAATAATGCTGCTTTCAGCTGCATGAAATTAAATTCATCATTTCCAACAGTACAGAACTTACCAAATCTGTTTGATCAAAACCAACAGCTATTTCTAAGCATTATTATAACTAAGAAAAATGGTGCCTGCAGACTTGACAAAGAGTAATGACTTCCTCCCTGAGCAAGGGCTTCAGTGAGATGTAATCTGGGAGGGTAATCGGTTCAGTGAGTAGATTGTGAAGGGTTTAAACCTTGAAGTTGTTTAAAAATTGGGAACAGGTGAATGATAGGAGAGGTGATGTGCCCTACCTGTCTGGAGCAAGTGATAAAGTGGTATTTCACATACAAGCAGGGCAGACAGGACTATTAAAAATAAGTTTTAATAGTTACATGGAAATGCTGGCAAACCAGGAGGTTAGCTGGCTCAGTAGAGGCAGGGGGTAATTTGGGCTCCTGATTTGGGGTGACACAAAAGACACAGTTTGGGTGAAAGTTTTTGCTTTTTCAGGTATTTTATTTAATTATTGCAGCACAGGGATTTAAAGCAATGGTCCTATAAAGTGACTAACAAGCAGATGAGAAGGCATAGTTTTAGCCATACAGCACTAAACTCTGCTTGATGTGGGAAGAGGAAAGAGACTGAATTATGACTTGGTTATATGTGTTAAGAGGTTTCGTAAGTGGGCACAGGGTAGTATGTCTAAATCTATTGCCATGCTGTGCTAGATACGTCAGGCTTCTGGTGAGGTGTGTCTGAACTGATGTTTACATTAGTGGACTTGGAACGTACCAGTTTAAATCTCCTCTTGTGTCTGGTGTTTGTGTTTTAAAATTAGCCATTACCTATTATGTTTGACCTCACCTGAGTGAATTGCTAATATTTGTAGGTATTTGGTAAAGTTAGTGTTTGTACTTTTCTAGATGAGTATTTGTGTCAGTTAAAAATCTACAGAAGTGTAATACACATTGTCACTCTTCAACAGGGCTGGCTCAAATGACTGAAAGCGCCTCATTCTTTTTACTGGAATACCTGTTAAAGTTTTGAATTAACTATCTAAAAGACACCTCAGTATACATAAAGGATTAATTTAATTCAGAAGTCTTTATTTGAAGGACTTATGTACTTAATTATAGGTAGAGCTTTCTTCTAAAACTACTGTAGCAGTAAAATCTGAGCTTCACAAATTAAAAATAGCGTGCTCATTGTTACAAACGTAAGAAAGCTCCCTTAGATGTTAGACTAAATTAAGGCTGTACTTTAATAAACTGGCATAAAGCTTGCAGTTAATCATCAAGAGCCATGTGCCTTCTGGACACATAGGCTAAGAGTCAGATTTAAAATAAAGGGTGTGCCCCAAAAATGCTTTTTGTTCGTTCTGTGCAGTTTAATCAATCAACACTCGTGTTGGAGTAATGGTGTTTAAGAAGCTGACGAGCCCCAGGAGTGCCTTATCTTCGGAGCAGAGCAGCTGGGCTCTCCCAGCGCGGTTAGTGCCAGCCGGAGGCGGGGCTGCCGGCCGGACGGACAGACAGACAGCTGCGGGCATAGCCGAAGGGCAGGGTGTCTGCGCCGCCCAGCGCTGCCAGTCACCTCCTCTCTCGGCTTGGAAATTACTGCTCCTTTCTGTTACTAGTTGCTGAAAGTGTCCAGGTAAAGCTCAGCTGCTTTTTTGTACTTAATCCCGTGTAAATTTTGAGTAAAAGAGGCTCCCCTTGTTTAGTTTCTTACTCTAAAATTTGAATGACAGTCCTTAAGTGTATAGATAAAGGTAAGTGGGGGTTTTAGAATAAACTTTTTAAACAGTATATACTGAGAAGAGTTAATTAATTATTAACTTAGACAATAGCAAATCAGTTATTCTAAGATCTTTATGTGCCTTCTAAAGTGAATTTTCACTTTTTCCTACTTTATGTGTTAGAAAAAAGAAGTGTGTTTAAATGGGCAAAAGTAACCTGTTGTTTCTGTTGTTTTGCTGGAGAAATACAACAGATATTTCATTTTATTTTGAAAGGCACAGCCTTCAGCAGAATCGGTATTTTGCCCTTATGAGTTTTTCACTACGTAAGTGTGTCTGTGTTCTCAGAATGAACTTAATCTCAATCAAATACATTTTTCTTTTCAAAGTTTTGCTGTTGTCCAGATACGAAGGGGAGGTGCTTGACTTACACAGAGTGAAGGGCCTGAACCTGATTTAACCAGAGAATGAGAATCAGCAAAGCCCAATGCCTGTAAGCAATGCTAGTCTAATTTATTTGCCAAAGTGTATTGCATGGGCTTCACTGCAATTTCATCTTTTCCAACCCATTTTTAGCACAACACCTGAAACAATCATGTAGAAGATTTAAGAAAATTTCATGGAGTATTGCAGGCAAGGCAATGAGTATCTTGCTTTCTCATAACATCTTAGAAATCTCAAAAGTCCCTTCCTCAAATGGCTTTTCTCCTGTTTTGGACAAATAAGACTTCTGCTTGCTCTGAATAAAAAATTCAGGATATTACAATAAGTTGTCAAGAGAATAGTCTTGCAGGGCTGGGAGCAAAAAACCCAGGAGCCACAGGGCTTTTGGGACAGGAAAAATCTGGATATGTTAAATCCCCAAATAAATCCCCAAAGGTGTCTGCCCCCTACATCATCTGTCCTTTCCCCGTGTCAGGTTGAGTAAGTTTCGTTCTTCACAGGTGGAGAAAAGTCAGGATGACTCTGTGTAATGAATCTTCTGTTTTGATCCAAAATGGAATGTGCTTCCCAGCACATATGGTTGTAGATATTTCCTGGCTGAGCATGTTCATGTGTGGGTTGGTTACAGCAGTGTCTCTTGCTGCATTTGTCCTTGTGCTAAATGCAGGATGCTTGCTTTCCAGCATCTCCTCCACAGCTACTGCTCCTGTTGCTCCTCATGTGTGAAGCTCTTTGTTCCTGGCCAGACTAGATGAGGGATAGCATAAAGGGGATGCCAAGATGTGGAAACAGGCATATGTGAAAGATCTTTAACTGCTCCTTTTGCTAGGATGCTGCTGAGGTGGTGAACAAGAGTAAGGATTACCAGAACAGGAGATGGAAGCTGGTGTCCTCACGTGAGGTTACTGCTGTCCTTGTACAACTGCTAATGGCAGCATTTCCAGAGCCAGAACACGCCTCCCCCGCCCTCAGCATCTACATTCTGCCTCCAGCAGTGCATCAGGTGCTTTTAGAAGAAAATACAAGCACTTTCCTCTGGTAATCTCATATGGCTGTAGAAGTACTCTGTGTCAGCTCATTGACCACCCCATTGTCCCAGCAGTGGCTTTGCTCACCAGCTGCAGACCTTGCCATAGCTTTGTGACAATGCCACCAAGCGTGTTGAGTGCCTGTGCTGCGATCCCGGGGTGCTTCTGTCGTGCTGTGTTGATATAAAATTGTGGCAAACCGTTGTTTCCTGAAGTGAGACCCGGGGCATTGTAACTCCTGGCCGGGCAGCTGCGTGGCTTCGTGCTGCGGAGCAGAGCGGGTTGGGCAGGGAACAGCGGGCAGCAAAGGAGCTGCACACGCTGTCCTCCCACACCACCACCGTGGGCCCGTGTGGCAGGACCCACGGACACAGCAGTCAGTCCCAGAGGAAGCACAATATCGACCAAAGGTGATAAGTGCTCAGTGAAACCCGATGACGTGCTAAAGATTTTATCGTCAATACAACTTTAGGTTTTAGGCTTTTTGTAATATATGGGCTGCTGCAAAAATTGGTGCATTTATATTGTAGTAAATTCAGAGTGTCCTCAGTCTGACTGATGGAACTGCATCTATTCACCCTGAATAGTTTGTAACTACTTGACCCTAGTAGTTTGTAACTAATTTTAACAATATTTACATTATCTTTAGGGATAAATACAGAATCAAAAGGGGAATCTTTAAGGAATGTTTGCAAGATTGCATATAGTGATATGACTGAAGTGGAAAGCAAACTGTTTCTTTGTTCATCATTTCACACATTGTGCTTTCTTTTATTCTGTACCATTTTTCCATTTCTTTCTTACAAGGCATTTCCAGCTTCCTTTTCCATTGCCACTTGTCTATTTCTTTCCCTTGTGCTTTCTTTCACCTCAGCTTCCACTGAGTTTGTGGAAACTCTGGGCTTTTCTTTGGTTTTGTTTTGGGTTTTTTTTTTTTTGGGGGGGGGGGTTTGTTTGTTTGTTTTTGGGTTTTTTGGAGGTTTTTTTTGTTGTTGTTTTTAATCTCGTTGATGTCTTCAGGCTTATTCTGCAAGGGTCAGTGATCAGCTTTGGGCTCGCTTTTCCAGGTCTATCCTTAGCAACTACAGGCCTGTTAGCAGACAAGGAAAGCTTGCCTGGTGTGCTATGTGATGGAAAGCATAGGAGCTTCCCTGCTCTTCACATCCAGCTCTGCAGCCCAGCTGTTGTATCTTAGGGTTTCAGATTAAGCAAAAAGTATCTTGTTTTGACTCCCTGCCGTGTTTTGTGAAATCAAAAGTACTGCCACAAACCTGATGCAACTTGTTTGTTTATTACACTGGTGTGAATGACCAGAGCATGTAGATGATAATTATCAGGTATGAGATTTTAAACCCATATTTGTTAGGTAAGTCATAACAGTAGCTAATTCTTGTCGAGAATAAATCCCAGTTTCTCTACACAGCAATGTCAAAAGACAGACTGGGAAGAGGGGCAAGCATGATGGGACAGTGCTCAGCCTGATGGGTGCCAATGATGTATGAGTGTGGTGGGGTTCCTCCCATGTTTTGAGTGGGATTCATTTAAAAGGAAACAAATGTGTGAAGAGGAAAGGAGAATGCTGAAGGAAGGACTGAGGCAGAGGAAAAGGTTAAGGGAAGGGCATGAGAGGTGGAGGAGAGCAGTGAATTTGAGGTGAAAGGGCTGAGGGAAGGCCAGTCAGCACAGGGCAAGGGAAGTCCTGCCAGAGCACTGCCCCACCAGGCTGGCATGGCTTTATGCCCCAGCCAAAGCTCTGCTAAATCCCTTTGTGCTTCTTGCCCGATTTTACATGGTGGTGATGCAACCCAGTCAGTGACATCACATAAATACACCTACAAGTGGTGTTGCAGAGTCTAGATTGTGACCGGCAGATTAGTCAGCGGTGTCACAATCCGCTGTTTATATCATTGTCTCCTGAATGTGGAAGCGATTCCTATGGTGATAACCAAGTTTTCATCAGTGGATCAGGCTGTTAAGAAAAGGCATCCCTTTTGCAGAGACAAACAGCTTTGAGCTATTTGGAATAAAATCGTGGTAAACTCAAGTTAAGTAGAAACATCAAGTGTGGCACATCACTAAGATTTTAGCAGTTGGGGTGCAATATAAACATGTGACTGAACTCCAGCACATCCTGCATCTGGGTCACCTATGGCTACAGGGCAGTATGATATTTTATTGTTAATGAAAAGTGTGCCCCTGTGCCAAAAAGCAGCCCTTGTGTCTGCACATCCCAGAATTCTGTGCACAGAAGCAGGAAGCATGAGGAGTGAATGGCACCTGAGAAAGTCGGCAGTCCTTCCCAGTACTTGCGATTTTGAGCTGGTTTTGTAATTTGTATCGGAAACAAAGCAAGTTATACTTGTTTGGAAAAATGTAACTTTCCAACCTCTTAATCAGATGACAGTATTTTTTTCATATGTGAGATCAGATAAGAAATTTCTTCTATGTAATCTTGAATTAGATTTTAAAGATGGGTTCAAAATATAGAATACTTTTTATTGCATGTCATAAAGAACAATTTACATCAGTTCATTTTACTTTGTAGAACAAGATCTGACTTCAGTATTGGTATTTACCTTTTGCTATCCTAATGGCAGTGTTTGCAGATCCAAACAAAACATTTTGTTTTTAGAACACTAACTGTAATCCAGTCAGAGGATATTAAGCAACTTCCAGGATTAGACCCTTAGTTAAAGTTTGTCTTCAGTTTTCATATTTCCTTTGATTGGCTGGTTGAATTGTTCTTCTATAATTTTGCATTGGAGTATATCCTGTACAAATAGGGAAGAGATTTTGACCTAGAAGGAGAGACCTCTTATTAGTGAGCATACTTTTAAATTACAGTAGCTATCTGAAGCATCTTGACATATGATAGATAGTGCTGTTGCTATATGGGTTTGATTCAACTTGTTACTTAGACAAGCAACCTCCCACCCCTATTTCTCAAGGAGAAACTCAAGATCTTTCTGATTTAACTTCATGCATGCCAGTTTGGATAAATCTGCTGTTTGTGATGCTGCTGTTGGTGTTACACTGGAGCATTTTGATGCAGTTTCAGCACTGACCACATTGTAAGTGTGCCTTGCTCCCCAAACCCGGGTTCATCTGAGAGGCAACAAATAACACATGGATCTGCTGCCCTTTAGCAGCAGGTGCAGTGCTTGTGCAAATTCACAGCATCAATTAGGTTGGAAAAGATATCTGAGATCATCGAGTCCAGCCTATGACCAAACACCATCCTGTCAGCTAGAGCAGAGCACTGAGCGCCACATCCTGTCTTTCCTTAAAAACCGCCCGGACAAGGAAGCCACCACCTCCCGGGGCACCTCATTTCAATGTCTAATCGCTCCTTCTGCAAAGAAATTCCTCCTAATATCCGACGTAAACCTTCCGTGGCACAGCTTAAGATTATAGTAAAGACAATTCATATGATTGTGGCGAGTTTAGATTTTCCTAAAAGTGGGTGTAGAGTACATGAGAAAGAAATAAAGTTACATGGGAGGGGGAGAGAGGGAGAAGGGAATGCCATTTTTAGCGCGGGAAGGATACCAGGGTGCTCCCGGCCCGTCCCCCTCGCTCGGGGCTCTGTCCCGCCGCCGCCCGGCCCGCGGAGCCCTCACACCGCCGGCCCCGCCCCCGAGCGCGCCCGACCAATGGGAGCTCGGCGGCCCCNGGCGGCCGCGCCGTCGGGAGGAGCTGCCGGGCCGAGGGAGCCGGGCTGAGCCCCCGCGCCGCTGCCCGGCGGCCGCAGCGGCTCCCATGGATTTCTACGAGGCGCATCCCTCGGGCAAGGTGGACTTCGGCAGGTAAGGGCGGCTCCCGGCGAGCTCG
>VYZP01002485.1:23262-42276 GCA_013400635.1 Hypocryptadius cinnamomeus | reverse complement strand
GCTGCGGCGACCCCGGAGTAGCCGAAGTTGGGTCCTGAAAGAGTTAAACTGAGCTCGAGGTGTGTGTATTCTGTAACTTCGTGGTGTTGAATACAAGACGTCGCCTTCAAGCGGATCCCAGGCTGCGTTTAAGGACTCGGGTCTGTTGCTGCACTTGTCACCGTGGCCATCTGCTGACGGTGACCGTGGACACCTAAGTGCCAGGAAATGGGGTAGTTCTGAAGTGATTTGCTTTCAAGAACCGATTTTAAAATTTCTATACTTTGAATGATTGGTGACTCAAATGCATTCCTTTCCTAGGGAATGTGTAGGATTTTAAACTCAGCTTTTTGTTTCAACGTGCTACTTTCTAGGAAGGCGACTCCAATACAGCAGCTCACTTAACTCATGTCTCTGACTAGGATTTTTCACAGGTGTTTTTATTTCCAGTGACACTTAATAGACGAGGCCGTAGCAATTTGGGTACGTGCACTTTGCTTTTCTGGCATGCAGATGCCAGTGACAGAAATCCTCGGTGCTGCCTCGGCGTTAGAGGTGTGCTCTGTGCAGGAGCAGGCACAGCGTGGCTGCGCAGCTCTGAACAATGTCACAGGGTAAGCTGCAGGGCCTGGATCAGTGAAGGAAGGAGGAATAGTTTCTGTGGTCTGAACACAGAACTTCCCAGGCTGGGGAAGCCTCGCAGGCAGAGAGTCTCTGCTTTTTATGGTATTTCTCTGCTTCCACTCTGATCAAGTGGAAAGTAAAATTGGGAAATTATTAGAACTGCTCTATGAAGCTTAATTTTCTGCCTCTGCTGGACTTCTACTACTGGGTGAGCAGATCAGCACACCAGTTATCTTCTAAAACTTAGGAAAAAAAGATGTAGTTTGCCTTCTCTTATCAATATGTTCTCATTTTCCTGAAAGAAGCTGTGGTTCTCCTGAAGTAGGGAGTTCCTGCCAAACACTGTGCTTTTCTTGATAATTCTGCGGATAAGTTTTTCTGTGCTTTTTTAGGTGGGTGGGTAACCTTTAGGGCAATGTGCATTGAGTTTTGGTGTTTCAATGGCAAAGAAATCACACAAAAATACATAGATCTTGCATATGCTAGGCTTTTGGTTAGTTGAGGCTTTTGTTCTCAGTATTTTTGGATTTCTGATGATTTTGCCTTCCCATGTGAGTATGGTGTTGCTGGAGAGAATCAGCATAGTGGTCTTGTGAGTTCAGCAAGATGGACTTAGCCCTTCAGCTTGGTGGGGATGCACCCAGGTTACTTCAGTTGCCTTTTCCTCTGTGAGTTTTCCTATTTGCCATGGATATTTGAGGATTCCTTTATCATACTGTATAAGAACAGGAGCTTGTACCATGTCCCTAAAGAAAATTCTGCTTTGTCTTCTGTGGGTTGTCTCACTTTGATGGAAAGTAGCTGTCCTCTGCATTTGGGTGTCTGTGTCAGTGCGTACACAAATACCTATGGAGACCTAAAGAAAGGGCTTGGTGCAAGAACTTGTCTCTTTTGTCATTTTTGTTTGCTCTTCTTTCAACTACATGATACTGATTTATAGCCACAAAGTGCTTTTACAAGTCCTGGAAACTCCCACTTGCTTTCAGTGCCTTCAGCTCAGCCAAGCTGTCCGATGGCAGCTCGGCAGGGTGACTTGTGTAACTGATAAAGCGTCGAATGCATAATTTGCTTTGCAATCTTTTTGGTAGAAGGTGGTGATAAATGTAGGATACTGCTAAGCTGATTATAGTGATTAGAGTATTTCACAACTTTCTATTTCACAACTTTTTGTATTTGTAGTATATTTCAGTCTCTGAATGTATCTGGGTAAATAGATGAAAAGAAGGATTCCTTACTAGAAAAAGGATGTGAAGGTGATGAGGTTTTTTTTGTGGGGTTAGTTGTTTTTAAATAACTACTTTTCTATTTTAACTATGGCCAATTCACTAAAAAGTCAAGTTTGGAACCCCAAGCTTACTTTTACTTTCCTTTTATTTAAGGAAAGTAAAAAAGCCTCCCCTTCTCCACCAGCCCATCTGCAGTAAACTAATGTTAAACTTGCACTGTGAGGAGAACTGAACTGGTTTAAAAGTCAGATTTAAAAATCAGCTTGAGCTGACTTAGAAGAGGAAGCATATGTTTTACCAATAGAACCAAAAAAATGTTGTCCAGGCTGGCAGGACAGTGTTTTCTACACATCTTGCTTTTTGTCTGTGGACAGAATGTCCAAGTCATTTTGGAGTTTGTTGGTTCCCAGCAATCTCCAAATGTTCAGAGTAAATATAATTTTATATATATATACTATAGCACAAAGAGAGTAACTCGTCTTTTTCCTTTTTCTTCACTCATCTGAGTGTGTTTCAAACTAGTGTGCTGGATTATTTCAACAGTAACCAGGCAGTAAGTTGGTTTTTCCCCCCTTGTCAGAAAAAAACACTGCCAAATTGATTTGAACTCCCCTTTACAAATTTCCCTATGTCATCTGTAATTTAGCTTTTAGGTGGTGTTTTTAGATCTGTCCTGAGAGTGGAGACACTTGAAAGCACTGGAGAAATGAGATGTTTCATTAATGCACATTTTCTAGTTCCACATGGGAGCTGGATCAGGTTGTAGCTTGGCAGTTTTACATGGGATGTGCTGGAGGCTTTGTAGGTGGTTGGCCAGAAAGTGTGTAGCTCTTTCTGAGTTGGATTCAGAGCGTGAGCAGGTCAGTTGTGCTCTTACATGGCTTTGTCTTTTTGTGGAAGCTGGTGTAATCCATCTGAGTTTGGTCAAATTAATCCTGATTTACTCTGAGCATGAGTGAGATCAGAATTAAGTTTCTGGGCTTTTTGTGTTGGCTAATCCTTGCAGTGCACTGAATCAGAATATGAGCCTCATGAAACTGGGGCAGCTAATTTTGAAGAACTTTTGGAATGTTTCTCATGTGTTCTAACAGGTGGCTTTTTTTTTTTTTATTTCTTCTTTTTTTATGATTCAAGTAAAAGACCCGTGTTGGTTCTTCAGAATGACTCTCTCTACTCTCAGAGACGCCCTTACACCAATGAAGATGAGGCCTGGAAAACTTTTCTTGAAAATCCCCTCACAGCAGCTACCAAAGCTATGATGAGCATCAATGGGGATGAAGACAGTGCAGCTGCCCTCGGACTGCTCTATGATTACTACAAGGTAGATTGGCCTGGGTTGGCTCTGGAAGCCAGCAGAGCTCGTGTTCCACCTGTGGAAAAGGTGTCATTTGCTAGAGGATTTTACAGAAGCTGTGAACAGATCACAAGGACTTTAAACAGTGTTGGTTTTAAATTGCAAAAACTCTACTTATCTGTGAAAATTTGTTTTATTTTTAGCTCTGTAAAATGAGATCCCCTAGATCTTGATGTACAAGTTAAGTAGCGCTTTGCTACTTTTCAACTTGAGTAGCACTTTTTCTGTTGACCCCACGTTCTGCAAGAGGCAATGTGTTATAGAAATAGTCATAAAGAGTGACACTTTAGGACCATATCCTTGTCTGAATATAAATATACATGGAGAAAGAAACTCCTTTTGCTCATGTGATCCCTATTCTGGTGGACCTTTGACTTTTGCTGGGGCTTTGTTGTGTTACTTTAGGCTCAGCTGATACTAAGATACAGTTAGAGGTTTTTGGTGGTATGTGGGGCTGAAGTGTGCACCTGAAAGAGTTGCTGTCTGCATCCCTCTAACCCTCAGTGAGCTTCAGCTGCTGTAATCTGTTAATCCTTTGATAGCAGTGATTGTCTTGCCCAGTGTTCATGGTCTTCTTGGAGACCTGTGCCTTCCCAGCTGCTTGGAGCTGAACTGAGCAGTGAGAGAACGTTCTGGTCTGCATGGGGTGCGTTTTGCTGAGCTTTGTTTCCCAAATACCAAAAGTATAAGCTGGGGTAGTTATCTCCAGCCAGGTCAGTGGAGAGCAGCAGGCATTTCCAGGCAGGGAGGGGTCCTGCTTGTGTTGAGACGCGTGTTACGGTGGCCTGGCTCACCGGGTGGAGGTGCCTGTTTTTTCTTTGCTGAGCATGCAGGAAGGCCAGGAGGCTGACTTGACTCTCCTACCTGGCACTTTGGCTTGTGTCTTTTAACAGTAGTGAGTGCAGTTTCCAGCCTCAGTTACGTTCTTCAAGCACTAGGAGAGTTTGCCTGGTGCAGGCAAAACCCTTGCCTGCTCTTTTAAGAGTTGAATATGTCTTACTTACCAAAATATTCTTGTAATGCTTAATATGGAGATTAACACTCCACACACACACGACAAAATGCCACAGACTCACTGATGTGGATGTTATTCAGCTAGTTTTGTGAGAAAACTGCCTTTCTGCTTTGTGCTTGTGCTTACTATGCTTTTGGAAAAAAAGAAAAAACAACAACAACATGCTTTCACCAGAACAATTTTAATCCACAAGATCAATTTTGATTTCTAAACCTGTAGATTACAAAAAGAATGTTGATGCTGATCCTTCATGCTCGGCAAAGCAGAAGGGATTTGCTGTACATTAATGCCTAATTCAGGGTTTCCTCTTATGTTTGGGTAACAGTGGGTGTACAGAAAAAATTGGTGGAAGAACAGGTATGCTGCACACTTGGGTAAAGCAGAATGGCTGGAGGTTGAAAGATTTATTGAGGGCTGTTATGGAATAAGGTTATAGAGGGATGATGTCGAGGCATTTCTAACACGCCCCCTCTGCACATTAAAGGCAGCTGATGAGATCGCCTTCCTATAAAAAAAACCAAAACAGTAAAACCAAAAAACTTTTGTCTCCTTCCACTTAACTACTGAGCTTTCTCAACTGTGGTTAATAAGGCCTTATAGGAAACAAATTTTGGATAAAAATTCTTTCGGGAGTGTTGGCCAAATGCAGCTTGGAAAACTCTTCTTTTTCAGTGACTGGTTAGTGTTGGCCTCCCAGCAGTCTCCATCTAGAGGTTCTCCAAATTTTGCTGGTTACTGTGGGAAATCAAACAGTTCTGGTGTTTCTGGGGATTTCAGGTTATGTGTAAGAATGAGGACATAGTTTTCAGTTGGGGCTGTATGGAGAAGAATGCTCTTGGTGCTGGTGTGCCCTCAGCCTTTGCCCTCGTGCTGAAGTGGTTCCCCACTCTGGACCCAGGCTGGCAAATGGAGGCAGGATCTGAACAGGCTTTGGTGAAGGAGAGTGGTGGGAGTTCACTGCTCCGTACCTCCACCAGAAGATGTTTGCTTTGCTCGTTCAGGAGGCGTGATGAGGGTGACAAAAGTCCTAGGCCTTACGTGTGGGTTGGCAGGAGAGCTTGTGTGGACTTGCAGTGTGGCTGAGGGGACCTGAGCACCACAGGCTTGTGCCAGCGGCTGCAAGAGCTGTTTGGGTTGCTGGAGTGCTGGTTATGTGCTCCATGCAAGGAACTGAGCCAGCACAGCTCCAAGAGTTCACCTTCTCCTATGTGCCTTGGCCTTGCAGTGCAGCCAGGAAAATGGCACATGTGGGCAAGGTGACTTGTTTGATTGATGTTGTGTTTTCAGGGCAAATCCTGTCCGTGGCATTAAATACAAGAAGCAATACTGAGCTGTCTTAAATCCAGAATGCTGGTTACATTTTGTTTATAAAAGGTTTAATATAGTTTGGGCCAGTGGGTTTTGTGTGGCCATACACAAATATGAGCTGTAGTATCTCAATGTGTTTATTGGACATGGTGCTCCCCAAATTCCCTGATCACTGAGGAGAAAGGAGAGCCTCAAGTGGTCTTGGAGGGAATGGCCTAGAGAGCACGTGTCCTTGGGGAAGTGACTGTGGAGCAGCATCCTTTCACGAGCTTTGAGCTCAACCAGCAAGCTGAACTCTGCCAGCCTGCAGAGGAGAGAACCTGCACTGCCAGCAAACCTTGGGAAATCTCCTCTTGGTCCTGCTCACCCCAGTAGTGGTGCTCCAGCCATGGATGGATCGTTTTCTGCACTGGTGTTCTCACCACCTGGTGCTGGCAAGAGCTCAGGGCTGACACAGGTGACTGAGTTGGCTACATAGGGATCCATGGGGCATCTCCTGGGCTTGGCCTGGCATCCCAAAGCCGTGTGAACATGGGTTAAGCTGTAATGCAAATAACAACTGGCATCCAGAGCAAGGCTTCCTTAATTTGACCAAATTTTAAGGAGCTTTTTTTTTTGTATGGGAGGAAGAATTGAATTATATTATGTCTCAAATTTCTCAGGTTCCAAGGGAGAGGAGATCTTCAACAGCTAAGCCTGAGGTAGAACATCCTGAACAAGACCACAGCAAAAGGTATTATTTTTTATTATTGCATCTCTATTTCCTCCCTTCCTTCCTCAACTATCAAAGCTGCTGAAGGAAAGTAGTTCATTGTACTGGAAGAGAGAAATTGTTAGCTTTTGCTCTGTGCCTCAGATTCCTGTTTTGCCCCAGGAACAGGATGGAGATTGAACCATAGTGTGGAGAGCTGAGGCTCAAACTGCTGCTCAGTGCCATCTATCTGCTTTTGGTGTGCTGATGTCATATAGTCAGCCTAGCAGAAGCTGCTCTCTAACATTAGGTGCCCTGGTAGTGCAGGCACCCCCCAGGCTGCAGTCACTGGTGACACTCTCCATTTTTCATGCAGTTAATTCAGTTGCTGTCTGCTGATTTTTGTTCTGAGGTACCAGCAGCATTGCTGTGTCTTGCATGGACTAGTTGGGAAGCTCTTCAAAGTGCCTGTGATTTGGTTTTGTATTGTCTGGGGACTTCCTTTGTATCCTCTGGAACTTCTATCTCGCTTCCCCTACCTGCCTTCGCTCTCTTGTGCCTCCCAAGCAGATTATACTGATTAGGTGAATATAACAAATGGGAGGTTCACTCAAGCCGGGCTTCCACTCCTCTTCCTCTCGACAGACTAGAATGCTTTAAGGACCTGAGGTGAGGTTTTGTGGTCAGGCTGAGCTGATTGAATGACCTGTTGTCAAGAAGAGCAGGCTGGTTCTCAGCCATGTGTTCCCACTGCTCCTCTTGAACCAGATTGGGTCTCACACTGATCCATCACCAAACAGGGAAAGAAAAGGTGGCTAGTTTTCTGCTAGCCAGGCAAGCTGAACTGGCTCACTGAAGAGGCAGGGGAATGTCTGAATTGGTGTAAAGGAGGGGGCAGGACCACTTGGTGGGGAGGGAGAAAGAGAGGGCAGGCTGACTTAGTGGTTACTAGCTATGAGGTCAGCTCAGCCGCAGATCTCAGTGTTGCCCTGGCCGAAATGAGTGTGGTGGGGTGGAGAGTGGCAAGTTATGCAAACCCCTCCCAGGAGTCTTGGTGTGGGTTTTCTTGGGGGGTTGTGCATGAAACGAGGCGTGTAATTTCCCTATTAGTGCTTCCCGGGTGGTGCACAGTCCTGGGGCAGAGGAGCAGCAACCTTGCTGTCAGTCCTTCTCCCTCTGCCAAAGAGCAGCTTCGTGGAACCTGTGGGTGCCAGTGTGTGGTGGGAAGTGCTTAGTTTTGGTCTGCTGTTTTCCAGGCAGTGAGGATATGGGGTGTGAACCCTCACCCTCTGCTCGAGGGTAATTACTCTCCAAGGTGGGATGATTAACAGTGGGAGAGGAGTTATGGGGTTTTTTAAATGAGTTTCTCAGCTTTTCAGGTTAGGATTGGGCTGTTCTACATGAGCAGGAGAGTTTGTGTCAGCTGTCCTTGTCCAAAAGGTTGAAAAGCTTTCCTGGCTCTTGTTTAATGAGAATATAAGCTGTATAATTTATGCCTGATTTCTTTTTGCCCTTTTAAGGAACAGCATCCCAAACGTGACAGAACAGTCGCTCATTTCTGCTGGAGAAAACAGGGTCCAGGTTCTGAAAAATGTGCCTTTCAATATTGTACTTCCACATACCCCCCAGATGGGCATGGACAAGCGAGGCCACCTCACGACCCCTGACACAACGGTCACGGTTTCCATTGCCACGATGCCCACGCATTCCATCAAAACGGAGACGCAGCCGCACGGCTTTGCCGTGGGCATCCCGCCCAGCGTGTACCACCCCGAGCCGCCCGAGCGCGTGGTGGTCTTCGACAGGAACCTCAATCCCGACCAGTTCGCTTCCAACACCCAGCCTCAGAACTCCCAGAGGCGAACGCCAGACTCCACCTTCTCGGAGACTTTCAAGGAGGGTGTGCAAGAGGTACCAGGAGAGGCAGCTGCTCTGTGTGTGTGTGTGTGTGTCTTGATTGGGATGGAGAGATCCAGTTCTGTCTTTAACTGTTCTTGTTACATGAGCCAGAATCTGTCCAGTGGCTTAGAAATAGAAGACTTTCCCAGAAAGGTACATAATTAAAACTTAGTAAATAAAACCTTCACAACATGAAATCATTATCAAAAGCAAATGACTAATCTGACTAGTGGCAGAGGCTTTGGCTTGCAGAGTGTGGAAATAGTTATCTTGATCCGTTGAGCCAGGTTTTGCAAGAGTTCGGCACTCTGTGGTGCCTTTGCAGGTACCAAAGTGAAGTGACTGTATGTAAGCTTCCTTACTGCCAGTTTCTAGGTGTGGTGTGTGTCCATAGAAAAGAGTTGGATTATGAAGGGCCCTTGAGTGAGAAAATCTGTGGTTTTTGTTTTATGATACCAACTGAAAATAGCAGCATAACCATGTTTTGATTTTTAAGCCAAACCTCAAGGAGCTGTATAGCTATGCCCTTTGAGATTTGGGAAAGCATTAAAATTTTGCCTTAAGCTGACTTGGAAGGCTTATGAGATGTTGTGTTTAGCTGACACCCAAAAGTTTTGGATTAAAACACTATTCAAGTGTCCTGTTTGTTGAAACCAAAAATCAGTTGTTATCTGGTGAACAATTTGCCTGACAGAAGTTCCGTGGTAAGGAGTATCTATTTAATATTGACTTTTCTTTTTGCTGCAGTGTTAATTGTTGTTTTGTCTACTCCAGGTTTTCTTTCCTACTGAACTGAATCTCCGAATGGCCAACATGAATTCAGAAGATTATGTTTTTGACAGCATTTCTGGGTAATGATTTAAGGCTCCCATTTGCCCGTATCCTCCTATTCTCTTAGTTGTCCATGAGCAAGCAGTATAACTCATGCCAATTTGCACCGAGTCGCAGTTGGATTTTGAGGGGGCCTGTGGATCTCAAACCCACAATTATGTCTGCGTTTTTGAATTTCACAGTTGAAAATTGTAGCTGTAAAGATACAATTGTATCTTTAAAGAAACAAATATTTTAAGGAAAACTACTTGGAGAACTGGAAATACCACCCATCTTCAGTTGTGATCCTTGCACCAAATCTATGTCCCATGGGAAGGGGCAGTGCTGTCTGGGAGTTTGCTTCCAGCTGTGCCTCCCTCCCTGCTATGCTTGTCTTGCTCTCAGTCTGCTGGAAATCTACAGCAAAAACAGGAGAAATAAAACTCACCTGAACTCCAGAGAAGGAGAGCAACTTGCTTGATAGTTGCAGTTGACCAAGAGGGCGATGGCCACTGAGTAACTTATTAGCTTGTGAATTTAATTAAATTGCTAATAGATACTTTTCTGTTGGTTGAGGGCAACATGCTGCTCTCAGCCTGAATAGGGACCTTCCAGTCTTGCCTGCTGATGTGTCTTAGGATTTAGCTTGCCAAGAACTTCTCTTAAATGTTCATTCATGAAGGAAATGGTTGAAAAAGGGGCTCATCCTGTTTTCCAACTTCTTTGCCTGTTGATGGCTTAATGAGTCAGCTAACGACTTTGGAATTTCTCCAAATTAAATGTGGAACGTTTAATCAGCTTTCCAGGAAAATGCCTTAGCAATCACTACCCTCTTCACTCTGTAGGAATAACTTTGAATACACTCTGGAAGCCTCCAAGTCCCTCCGACAGAAGCCTGGGGACAGCACAATGACGTACCTGAATAAAGGTCAATTTTACCCCATCACGCTGAAAGAAGTCAGCAGCACTGAAGGAATCCATCACCCCATCAGTAAAGTCCGAGTGAGTGGCAGCACTTGTGATTTCTTGGGAAGGAGGGTGTGCACAATGGCAACCTTAAAGTGCAGCAATCTAGACCAGAGCATCAGCACAAAGGCCAGCTTAGCTGTGCTCTTATGTCAGTGTTGGTTCCTTTGCTGTCCACCTACTGCCAGGCCAGCCCATCCTGGCTCAGACTGTTAAGAAGTGGTGTCAGCACTTGTGTAAAGGTGATGCAACACCTGGAATGAGATCCTTGAATTCTAGTTAGGAGAGCAGTTCTGCTCATCTCTGTTTATGACCCAGAAAGTGCTGTTGTCTGCCTTCCTGTTTGGCAGTGGTGTGCCAGGTATACTGTAGTGCCTCAAGTGGAAAAGCCTAAAGCTCCAAACCAAATGTACTCTCTGGCCTTTTCTCTGTTTCTCTTTCATGTTTTTGTTTGGTTTTTTTTTAATCTTTTCCTCTCTCCTTTCAGAGTGTCATTATGGTTGTGTTTGCTGAAGACAAAACAAGGGAAGATCAGCTCAGGCACTGGAAATACTGGCACTCAAGACAGCACACAGCCAAACAAAGGTGCATTGACATAGGTAAGGAACACTCTCATTGCTGATGTCAAACTTAAGACCTAATTCCTTGGCAAGGCTCCGTTTTCTGCTAAAGCTTTGTTATTTTAAGGAACTTCTGGATCCCTCTCTCTGCCCTCCATAGCTTTGCTCAAAGCCCAGAGATGGTTTGTGATTGGAGCTAATGCTGTAGTTTTTAGAACTCATTAAAGAGGCTGATTTTTTTGAGGATTTTGATTGGTGGGGTTTAGGGTTTTGTATTGGGAAATCCAACAGTCCCCTCCAGACAATAGGTTTTCTTAGAATATCCTGGTGCTTGTAGCTAAGTCACAGCTTGTAGTCCCAGTGGCTGTCCTAAATATTGTGTTTCTTCAAAGGACAAGATCCTTGTAGAAATACCTCAAGACTAATGATCCTCCCTCCCACAGCTTTGCTCACAACTCATCTTTGGTACATGTAAAAAAAGAAAACACTGCAAATTTCCACTTGCCTCCAGACAAGGCTGGGGCTGGCTGGGTTCCAGCCTTCTCTGGCTGAAGACTGGGCTGTACTCCTCGTCCCTTCCTTCTGTGAATCAAAGCAGGGATTAATCACTTGGCACTTAAAGCAGACGCGCATGCAAATCTTTGTTTGTTGTTGAAGGAGTTTTATTGAGAGCTTATGTCCTTGCCATACAGGGTAGAGTTTCCTGCACATAGCACAGAACACCTCATATTTGGCATCTGCCTTTGTCACTGGAGTGTCTAGTTTAGAATTTTTGCAAGTCCCGTTTTGCTCCTTCCTCCTGTTTGTTGAGGGTTTTTTTGTGTGTGAGAACCATTTCCAGCCTCTTTAAAGATCCATTCCTAAGGTACAGTTCAGCTTCTTTTTGCCCCCAAGGGGCTGCTGAAGAGTTACAGTTTCTGGCTGCTTCATGTGATTAAGGACTCAGGTAACATCTCCTCTTCCTCTCTCTCATGAACCCTTCTGTCTAACAGCTGACTACAAGGAGAGCTTCAACACCATCAGCAACATTGAGGAGATCGCATACAATGCCATATCCTTCACCTGGGACATCAACGAGGAAGCAAAGGTATGTGACCACGATTGTATTTCCTGTCCTTTTAGCAGATTCAGGGGCTGGGGGAGGGGAAGGGTGTGTGGCCTACCTGGTGATTAGCGTGTAACAAGTTTGTTTACGCTCTTACATTAGGCAAAACCTTTTGGCTATTTCTTAAGAGGGTTTGCATGTGCAACTGGGAGAGCTTTGCAACTGCTTTAGGGTTCTTGGCAGAAGTGCCTGCCTGAGAGACAAGTACTGACAGAAGGAAGCGCGAGCGTTTCCGAGCAGATGAGGTGGTGCGGGAGGTGCGATGGAGCGTAGCCGGGCTTGGCACCGAGCGCGGCCGCCCCGGGGGAGGCGGGGGGCAGCTGCTGGGGAGCTCGGGCTCCAGCCATGGGCTTGCCTTCCACCAAAGAGGGAGCAGCTGTGGCCTCTGAGCTCCCAAAGCATGCGTTGCTTAAACCGCAGATCCCAACACCCAGTGACCTATTTCAAACTGGAACAGCCTCCTGGTGAACTCTGGTTTGATCTTTCCTCAGAACTGTGGGTGCTTTTGTAGGTGTGTAGGTACAGGAAGCTTCCCTAGCTAGTAGCTAACTGCAGCTGTTTAAGCCACTCTGGCTTCTGGAAAAGGCTTGTGTATCTTCTAGGTTCAAGGAAGCAGGTCAAAGTGTGGAGCCAATTCAGTTCTAAAGGTATTTCTCACTGGTTGGTTGCTGGAGTCAAAGTGAAGGAGTTTCCTTTTCAGAATTTCATTAGTGCCTAGGTTTTCTTTAAAAATTTGGAATGGTTTCCGTTCACTTTTGGAGACTGGCTGTTTCTTGGCAGTACTAGTGACTGGTGCCAGCAAACAGTACCAGTAGTCACCAGCATCATGGGGAAAAACACTGATGGCTGCAGACTGCTGTGTCTAGGGAGAGCCTGGCTTGGGGGGACGTGGGAACGCTCAGCAAAGAACACAGCTCCTTCTCTGGAGCTCTGTGTGCTCCTGCTCTGCAGGAGGAGCAAGGGCTGGTGTCACTGCACAGAGCTTGCTGTCACCACAAACTGTGCACTGTCCTGCACAAGGGCTGTGGAGAAGATGTTGTATGGGGACTGCTGTTAGGTTTCAGCTCTGTGGGAGAAGTTTGGGATGCTTAGCAGACAGCAGTGAGGAGCTGTGTGTGTGCTGCTGCTGAAAGTGCTGCTTTGCAACGTGTGGGACATTACTTTTGAAGCTGGTGTTGGATGCCAGGATTCCCTTTTCACCAGATTTGGCTTCAGTCACGTTGAGAGGGCTGGCAGGGAGGGCCTTATCTGTTGGAGAATGCTAGAAGGCTGACATGATTTCTAAAACACAAAGCACTTCACATTGTGAACAAACAGAAAAGCTGTCAAAAGGAGTCAGTAAGTATTATCCTGCTGCCATAGCCAGTCAAACATTTAACAAACACAGGTAGTCGGTGTCTGCGAGGTATGCAAAGGCTTAGGATTTGCACACGGGGGTGGATCGTGCAGACAGAGCAATGCAAGTCCTCAAGGAGCTGGAAGCACTTTCTGCAGCAGCCTCTGCTGGCTGAGCCACTCTGCAGCAGTAGGGATGGGCCATTAACTCAGGAGTAGGGCTCACAGCTGGTGCTGAGAACTTTGTGGCTGCCCCAAGGAAAGCCATCCCTTCCTACCAGGTAGCTATTGCTGAGTTACTCTACAGACCCCTGAATGAAGAGTTTCAGTCTATAATGAAATTGCCAATAGCGTCTTGGAAAGATCTAAGGACCCTCATGGTGATATTTCACCTAGAGGCTGAACTTCATGGGATGAAGTGGTGTGGGGAGCTGTGAGCCAGACTGGTTTTTAGCTGCAGAGGCAAATTTTCCTCCAGATTCACAATCTTAGTGTGTGGGATCCATACACTGTGAGTCCTGGTTTATATAAACTTTCAGAATGTGCAAGCTTTGGCTCTTGGGATCAGAATCATATTAAGACAAAAATACCCTTGATTTCAGTATTTAAAGAATTGGCATTTTTAGCAAGGGCTCCATGTTCTTAAGTGTCTGTTTAACTTCATTTTTTCCCCTGAGTGGATGTGTTTTGTCAGTGACTGAATTTCTCACCAGAAGAGCTGCAGTTCTTTCTCTACTTCTGTGATCTTATCAGGAGATGTCTGAGCCAATTTCAACAATTTTTATTGCATGGTTCATTTACCTTGTATGCTCTTGCTCTCTCTTTTCCTTTCCCTCCCTGCCCCCCAACCCCTGACTGCAGTCTTAAAGTATATGAAGAAATCAAGGAATAGATAGAGCTGAGTTTCTGATGTTACAGAAATTCCTTCACAGTAATAAATACAGTGTTTATATTTAATAACAGCAGAAGTGCTGCATAGACAGTATGTTTAACCAGCCAGCAAGCCTTGATCATTAGAAATTTGCTTCCTGAGCCCTGGAGTTACCTGGACCAGAGCCAGCTGATTCTTCTGGGTTTGCTGCTTCTCCCGTTTTCCTCTTGCTTTTGCTTCCAGATTTCTGTGGAAATGATTTGATCCTGTGCAGCCATGTCAAATGGGAGGTGATGAAGCTCTGTGTCTGGCCTTTCTGATGTAGTTACTCATTTGGACACGCAGGGTGTGTCAGATTTAGGGCAGAAATAGCAAATTATCACAAGGAGTTGCCCTTAGCAGCTCTGGGACCATGTACTTACCTTCTTGTGGGGATGTACAGGAATATTGCACCTCTGCCACTGTGTGTGTTCAGGAGGGTGTCACCTGCCTAGGAGTGCTTTGCCAGTGCCCTTGGGACACTAAGGGGGTTTAGTAAACTTCTTTCTGGTGAGGAAACGCTCTTTTCATACAATACAAGTCATGTGCTCCTTCGTAGTAAGGAAAATTCTGTGGATTTCACAGCTGTGGATTTGTGGGATGGAAAAAGGATGTTTGGGATGCCCTCAGTAACAAGATTTCCCTGTTGCATTGTGCTGGGAGAGCTGAGAGCAAGGCCAGGGCTCTGGTCACTGGACACATTGGACAGGCCTGGCTCTGCACAGCTGGAATTGTCCCACAGCTGCCTGCATTGCTGTGCTGTTCATGAGCCCTTGGGTGTAGAAGCCAGGGGTATTTAATGCATGACAGACACTTCCCACTCTGGGACCAGACCGTGTCCATGGATTTCAGAGCAAATGTGCTTCTCTCTGGCAGCTCCTTTCTGCCCTCTTCTGTTGTTTTGGGACATCACAGGAGCTGCTGGAAGCAGCCAGTTCACAGCAGAGGCTGGTTTAAGTATCCTCTGACCTTTGCAAGAGTGTGTTCAAGCTGGAAAAGGGCCCAGGATCCAAAGCCTCCTTGCTCTGAGACAGTGAAGGGAACGAGGGGTGGGGAGGAAGGCCAGACTTCGAAAGAGGCAACCTGCCCTGAAGTGGTACTGTTGAGGTTTGAAGGAGAGATCAGGATTAGAAGGATTGTCAGGAGACACTGCAGAGTGGGGAAGCAGTGACTCAGGTGGGCTTTCAGGTGTCTGTATTAGAGATGAGGTCTGATCCCATCACCTGACAGAGCAGGGGAAGGGAATAGTTGAATGGGGTGACAATCATGCTTTGTGAGCAAAAAAGGGAAGAGGGTGGACTAGAAAATCAGTGGATGAACTGGTGAGTTGTTGAATGGGGTGTTTAAGAAAGCCAGTGTAGCTACTCAATCAGGAGCTATCCTGCTTGAGTGGAAGCATGATCCCATGAGCCTGATGAGATGTGTAGCTGATACTCACTTGCATGCAGCAGGTAATGCTGGAGTTACCCTGAGGCTTGTGGAGACTTCAAACAGTTTCCCACCCCATGATGGATGTCTGCCGTGGGCAGACAGTCAAGGTGGGGTTCTTCTCCTGCAAAGAAGCTTTTAGATGTCTGAACACAAGCTCGTCATCTTTTGTGTCTGTGACTTCATTAGGGACAGGGTGTCTAGAGCTGGGATGCAGCTTTCTCTAGAGGTATCTGCCCCTTCTTGTTGACTGAGCAGGCTTGGCTGTCTTTGAAATGTGGGGATGTTAGAAGTAGGGAATAGGAATCCTTGCAGCCCTTTTTGTGTCTTTGTCCCCCATGTCAGTCAGAATAAATGGTTATAGTTTCAGGTCATGAGTTTTTGAGGCTGGGATCCATCTCTTCCCAGGTCTGTACAACATGCCAGACTCTCCTTTCCTTGGTTGGAACCCAATAAAGGTATTTTCATGAAGATTGCCACTATGTGTGCAGTTAAATGCACATTTCATACTGCTCTTCATAATGTTGGCTGTTGTCCTGTTATCTCTGCTATGTTACCCGTTAGGCTGCGAAGCAAATTCTGTCCCTTAACTCTGGCCTGGGGACATGGCCTGCTCTCAGGTCAGTGGCAGTTGAACAATCTGGACAGATTGGTTTCCCCAGGGTTAACTGGCTTTGCTGGATCCTACTTTGCTCAAATCCTGTCTGAGCTCTTGCCCTGTGGAGCAGGAGGGTTGAGGCCTCTTGTCTGAACAGGGTGAATTGTTGTCTGCACAGTGACTGCAAGAGCCTCCCTGCCTGTTTCTGTAGCTCTGACAGGGCAGGATCCTGCCCTTGTGCTGGGGCACCCCTTCTGTGCTTCCCAAGGCCCCTTCTGAAAAGCAGCATTGCTTCCAGCAGCTCCCAGAGAAGGGCCCCTGTGGAGGTCTTTGGTCTGGCGTGCTATAGGCTGGGTAGTGGGACTGTAGCCAAAAATGATGTCACTGCACATTAAGGGTTCTATTGTCCTCCTACTCCTTCCCTCCCCAAAAAAAAAAAAAAAAAAAAAAAAAAGGCATTGTAAGCCAGATGCTGTGTTGAAAAGACTCTTTTTACTAAAAGGGAGTACATGGAGAGAGTGTAACAGGCATTTTGAGCTCAGGAATATCACAGCTTTTTGCTGTCTTTTCACCAAAGAGAAGACGCTGTAGTATCTCTTAATTGATGCCCTGAATGACAGAGCAATTAAACAGTACTTTTTTATTACTTTTTTTTTTGGTCCAAGAAGAGTGGAATGGTCCTAATATTATGGTGATTTGCATCTAATTTGGGATAGCCTTTTGAAATAGAAAATTAGGCAATAAGGGTGGTCTTCTTGGCAGATCCTCCCATGTGTTGACAAGATTTTGTTTAGAGGAGTTCAATTTTTGGAGAGGGTGGATCTCTTGCTACAACTTGAAGTGAGGCTGGGTAGTACAGTACTGATTTATTTTAAGAGCTCATTCTAGCATAATCCTCCCTTGGTGTTCACTGTAGGAAGAATTTAAACTTTTTTGATTGATGAATATTGCATACATTTATATGGATGCCATTGTAATGAAGCAGCAGTCATATGCCTCATTAAAGAAGGTGTTGCCACCTTCAGCAGCATTGAGGAGGTACAGGTTTGACTAGTTGGAAATGAAACTATGAAATGTGATGAGTCAAACATACTTAAAGGAAAGAGATTGGTGTGAAGCCAAGGCTGCAGACCACAAATGCTTTGAGGCAGGTACACACTGCCTTTGGAGCAGTGACATAGGAAAGTCATAGCAAGTATTGCTTACCTGCCTCTTAACACTGACCTCTCCCTCCTCTGTCCTGGCTTTTCTGGAAAACAAGCATATGCTGCCCTTGATTTTAAGCATTGCCAACTAAAAGCAAGTTTTCAACCCAGTATTTTATATGAACTTCATGTCCCAAGCCTCTGCCATTGGCTGGTCTTCCAAGTAGGAGCTCACAGGATGTTTCCCAAAGCTGAAAGGAAAATCTCTTGACATTAGGTTTTCTGTAGAGAAAACTAGGAGGTGACTTTTTGTTTTTCTTTTCCCTCTTCTCTATTACTTTTTGTCTGATGGCAACTCTTTCTTTTCAGCCATTTTTGTGCCTTTATAGACTTAATTCTCTGTTTTGTGTTTTGTTGTTGTGTTTCAGCTTTTGTCATTGTTTTTGGAGACTTGTGTTGTTGTTGATGTGGGAGGGGTGCATTAGGGTTTTTTGGTGGGGTTTTTTGTTGTTTATTTGTTGTTTGGGTTTTTTTCAACATGTTGTCACAGTTTTTGCCAAACTGCTGTTTTTACTTTCTTTCCAACCTACCTAACAAAACCTGGCCCAACAGCTTTATCTTACCAAAGCCTGGGGTGGGAGGAAGCATCAGTAGGATTGGGAACCATTATCCCCATGTTTCCCAGGTGTTGTGAGCAGAGACATTCCTATGTTTCCTTGCCTCAGAACAGGTTGGAATAACAATCAGCGTTGCTCTTTGTGAGCAGGAATATGTATTTTCCTTTCATTACCATTCCTTTTTGTTTTGTTGGTAGAGTAAACTTGCTAGGAGGATGTTCTTTATCTGGAGGTGGATCATATTTCCCACTTGTCATTCCTTGACATGGTGTGGGACCCATGATGGCCTCTGTGTAGGTCACTCAAACTGGAATTGGTAGGTTTGAATGCAAACTCCCTCTCCTGGGCTGCAAGCAGGATGGTGCTGGGTCTGCCTGAGCAGAGCTGCAGCGGATGCAGCCCTATCACCCATCTGCCAGACAAGCCTTTTTTGGAGCATCCGATCCCAAAGGCAGGAGGAGCCCACAGGTGCAGGAATTGCCCAATTTTTTTATCTCCTTCCTGGCTCACCTCCTGCTGATGCAAAACCTGTGGTGTGTGTGGGAGGTGAAGAAACGAATGTGAGAGCAGTAAGATTAGCCACCTCTCAGGTGATCTTACCAAAGTGTGGGTTTGGGGTTTTTTTTCTTTAAAATACAGAAGAGTCTTCCCAGGGCTGCTTTCTTAGGACATGCCTTCGTGGATGTGTGCAGGCAGACCTGTGCTTGCCCTGCCTGCACTCAGAGCTGCTTGGCTCTCACCCAGAGCCAATCTTGGAGGCCACGTAGCTACATTGGCACAAGGTAGTGCCCAGGTTGACAGCTCTGCCTCTCAGAAGGGCTTGGAACTCTGCTGGTGTACTTCATAAGGCTTTTGGACAGGAGATGTTTTGCATCCAACCAGCTTGCAGCATAGAGGAAACATATGGGGACAAATCTTTAGAAAATACCGTTGTTTTTTTTTTCTTGTTGCTGTTTCTGTTTGTCCAAGCCTTCAGAGAAACCATATTATTTCAGCTATCAGCATTGAAATTACAAACTTTGAGCTTCTGATTAATTTTTCTTTATGGGAGGGGGAGACACTGCCTTTGTGTCAGGAAAATGGTCTCTAGACCCACTGGAATCCCTTTGCCTACTGTATTTTGGGCATAACATTGAAACTGTTTAGCCAAGGCCAAGAAAAGCAGCTGCATTCCCTGGAAAGAAGCTCATTGCAGTTTAATCTGTCTCTGGTTGTTATGTTTTAGGCTCCAAACTCTGTATTCTGTACAAACACAGTCATCCGAGATCAAAAACATCCTGACAATTTAAAGTTGAACGTAACATAGACTGAATATAACATAGCCTGGAATATCTCCTATGAAGACAGGCTGAAGAATTGGGGTTGTACAGCCTGAAGAAGAGATGGCTCTGGAGAGACCTTAGAACACCTTCCAGTACCAAAAGGAGGCCTAAAAAGAATGCTG
>VYZP01002485.1:0-23216 GCA_013400635.1 Hypocryptadius cinnamomeus | reverse complement strand
TTTACAGGGGCTTCCAGTGATACAGAGCAAGGGTGAATGGCTTCAAACTGACAGATTCAGATTAGGTATTAGGAGGAAATCCTTCACTGTGAGGGGTGCTAAGGCACTGTAACAGGCTGCCCAGAGAAGCTGTGGATGGCTCGTTCCTGAAGTGTTTAAGGCCAGGTTGGATGGGATTTTGAGCCTTCTGGTCTGGTGAAATGTGTCCCTGCCCATAACATTGGGGGGCTGGACTAGATGATCTGTAAGGTCCCTTCCAACCCAAACTGTTCTGTGGTTAAAATGAGAGGCTTTTGTTTACTTGTGTGAGAAAAGAGCTAAGGTTTTTATCTGAATTCTCAATAGAGAAAGAAATATTCAATGGACTTGGATTGTTGAGTAATGTGTTAATCCTTTGGACACAGAAATATAAATGATCATAAATACCATTTACCTGCCTTCTCTTGAAACAAAATAAATGTGAGCAAGGTAATCAGCCTGGAAAAGTCCTAAGTCTGCCTGTGTAGGTCCTTACCCAGAAGGATGTACAGGACTTTGCAGGATAGTGTGACCCATGCCTGTGTTTGCTCTGACTGGTCAGAGTTCTTGGTGTGCTAGCACAAGTTTCTCCCCATTGTGCTAACACAAGTTGCTCCCCATTGCCTGTGACAGCCCCAGCTGCCATGGGTGAGAGCCTACACTGCTCCTTTCCAGCTGGGCAGATGAGCCTGCACAAGGTGGCAGTTCATCTAAAGCTGCTGCATATGTAGCCTTTGGACTCATCAGGATTGCTAGTGCTTTTTGTGTGACAGAAGAGGACGGCGTCCAAGATAAACTGAGGAGAAGAGATCTGGGTTTGCAAGCCTTCATTTAAAAAAGGCATCTTTCATCTCGCTGACAGAGAGGTTCCTGCAGCGCTTTGATTGCCCTTTAATTATGTCTGTTTTTCCTGGTTTGTTTGAAAGGCAGATCTTGTTAAAAAAAGGTGCTGTGTGGAAAGAACTTGGCTGTCTCTGCTGCCCTTCCTTGAGGGCACACGGCAGAGCTGTCGGACTAATTTTTTTCTGCGTTATTAAAATGGAAGATTGTTTCTCGTGGATTTGAATGTAGGCACGGTGTGTTCCTCCCACCTTAGGTGAGGAGGGGCATGAGGGGTCGGATGGTTAAAGCAGACAGAGAAGTCATGAGGTCTGACTTATTCCCACGCTAACTTCCAGCATGATCCCAGAGGAGGTGCTTTAATCCTTCTGCCTTCAGTCTTTTGTTGTGTGCAGCTGGGCTGCCGCAAAGGCTGCAGGAAACCCAGCATGGTGTTGGGGAAAGGAGGCTCTAGAGTGTTGGGGTGAATGCCGGGTGTGGGAGGTTAGCAGTTTGTAGCAGCTCACAGTTTTCATGCTGTTTGATTTTATCTGATATGCCACCATTATGAAGCCATTTGCCTCCATGAGTATCTCAGCTTTTTTTAAAAGGAGTTAGACAAAGCATGGAAAAAATTAACAGGAAGACAAAGAGAATAAAGCCTACCTTGGGTTAGAGAGAAAAGCCTGGCTATGTGATAGCCTAGATATATGTAGCCAAATATAGACTAGAAGCTCAGCTGCCAAGCAAGCAAAATAACTCGAGAACAGGTTTCTAATCCCTTTACAAATCTCAGTTTTAAAGAAAATCTGCGTAACTTTTGAGGGCTTGACTCATGTGTGTAAGTGCCCAGGCTTGACAGTGCTCTATTTTTAAGTGCTGTCTTTATGTTGAATCTTGGGAGGTGAGATGAAAATGGTTTTTTTAAAAGTAACAACAAATCTTAATATAGCTGAGAATGCGGAACTGCCCTTAGAAAAATAGGTTGGACACATGAAAAGGAATCTTGCTCAGCAGGCTGAGGACGCAGAGCAACTTCTGCGGTTACGTTTTTCTTTCTTCTGGCAATTTTGGGGTGGGGATGTAGCTGATGCAGTCACTTGGCCTTACATTTCATTTCTAATGTAAGTCAAATATTCCTGTACATTAAGAACCTGGCTAGAACTGTCTTAGTCCAAACTGGAAAAGCTGTTTGTTAGAATTCTGTTTTGTGAAACTTGAGGCAACCTGAAGTTGCTCAAAAATAGGAGTTACAGGGTGTGTAGGGAGAAGTAGATGCTCCTTTTGAGCTGAAATGGTTTAGTACAAACAGGAGAAGACAGGCTGGCTCTCTATTGCTTCAGAGACGTGATTAGGTTTTAGTTGTCATCCCCTGCCTAGAGTCCTGAAGATTTAAATGGCATGAAAATGTAGTCAGCTGCTTAAAGCCAAAGCTAATCAAATGAGGAGACTCTAAAGTAGGAGGATAATCTTTGACATCTGACAGGCAGTCCTAAATTCCCATGGGATACCTGTGCAACTCTGCTGTAGTAACATGTGTCTGTTGTGCTGAGACCAGCTCTTCTACCTTCAGCCCAGTGGGCTTAGTGTGGCTGGTAAGCCATAAAAACTGAAAACATGGACTTGAAGTCTCAGAAGAGAAGTGACACCATGTGCTAGAGAACTGCTTACTGATGCTGCACACTGGATCTTCTGGTGTCCAGTGGTGTGAAACTCATTTGAGGGATTTCACAGAAATTTCAAGACGGTGGTGGACCTGCTGATGTGGCTGCTTGGGCATGTTTTTCTTAAAGATTGTAGTCATTTTTCCATAGAGAAATTAGTTGAGTGAATATTCAGTATAGGTAAATTTAAAATTAAAATTTAAAATGTAAAAATATGCAAACACCAGAGTTGAGGAGGGTCTTTTAAAAAACAAAACCCCTGCTCAGGGAACACAATTATTCAGGGTGTGCATTTATCTGATTACCAAGCTCCTAAGCTGGTGAGAGCAGCTCTTCAAACTCCTTGAAGCTTTCCCCCAGGGTGTACCAGCACTCTAGGCAAAATGTCCTTGGAAGCCAAAGGTAGCAAGAAGGGAAGTGGGGTGGATAAAAGCAGGCAAAGCCATCCTTGGGGTTAGTCTGGGGAAGACTACAAACAGCTTATTTTAAAATAATTTTCCTGACTGCGATTTGCGATGTGTTTAATGCTTTCACAAGAAGTTGTCTTGGAACAATGTGGGTTTGGGATGCTGGGGCACAGGCTGGAGGGTGAGCAGGCATTGAGCACCAGCTCACCTGGTGTCCTGCATGTGTGCCTGGCTTCAGTCCCTGCAGAGGCAGCAGTGTGGGTCAGGGGCTCTGCTGACCTGCTGTGCTGGCCTGGGTTGGGTGGTGTTTCACTCATTCCATGTCCCTTGGCACAGCAGGCCTTGGTGGGGACGTGGGAGTTGGAATCTCTGGGATGGTGTGTGCACAGGAGGGAATAGGGGGGCTGTTTGCTGAGCAGCTGCGCTGCCCTCTCAGGGCACAGGGGCTGCAGGAAGCAGCGTGTGAATCCCCAATATTCAGACAGGTTATTGCAAGAGAAGTCCCTCACCTGCGCTATTTTTCCTCCCTGCCCCGGCTTTTTATACAGCTATATTATACATGGTAGGGAAAAATCAATGGTTATAAACTATCACCAGATCAGGGTTTTACATTTCCATCTCCCATCATTGTTAAAACTGGAAAGGATGTTGCAGAACCTGTGTGAAGAGGATGATAAGCAGCCCTTAGCAAAGCCACAGCCTGTGTGAGCCTCTGCAGCCCCGGGAGGTGGCACCAGCTCGCTGCTCAAGTGGCGCTGGGGGAAGCACCACCCGGGTGAGCGAGCTGCTGCTGGGATGGTGCTCTTGCAGCATCTCTGGGAAGGTGCTTCTGGCTCCCAAGGCTTTGATTATATTTTAAAGCAGTGAGTTCCCAGCATTTATTCTTCAGGCAGAGAGGAAAGAAGCCGTTGCAGGTCTTGGTGGCTCGTAAATTCCTGGTAATTAATCCTCACAGCTTCTGAGATATCCACTAATAGGCATTGTGTCTGCAGAAAAGCCTGGCACACTGCAAGCCCATTATCTACATACAAAGTACTCTGGTCTCAATCTCCTCATATCCACTTAAGGATATTTCTTTATTCTGTTAGGCAGCATTGGACTTGTTCTCTGGTTGTGTGTGATTTGTGTTTTTGAGAGGGTTTTTTTGTTGTTTTTTCAAGCAGTTATGAAAATGAAATTAGGTATGTTCCAACATGCAATTAATTTTCCCTGTAATTAATTTTTTGTAAGAGTAATGGAAATGTTTCTCTTACCCTTTCCAGCTGAATGTTAACAGGGTATTGAAGGTCTTGCTAAGGAATATTCAAAGTAGTGTTCAACTTCGTGGAAAGCCCGGAAACCTTCACTGGAATAATGGTGTTATTTAAAGATTACATATTGCCTAATATTTTTTTAAAAGCTTTTAATAGCCTTTAGAAGAAAACCTCAGCCAAGTACTTTCAAGCATAAGCTGTGCTCATGTCCAACTCATGGAAAGATTTAACTTACCCAGAGTAACATGAATTTTTTGGAACATGGTTGTGTTCTTACCAAGATGCTAATAAACACTGAGCAGTGAGGATTGATTGTAGGAGCATCCCTTTTGCTAAAAGTTTGATGGTGACATTGGAGAGTTCTTGGGTGGAAAGATGGGTGGAGTCTTCCTAAAGTTTGGAGGATCTGTTGAAATCTGTTTTGGATAAAGTGGCTTTGTCCCCTCCAGTGGCTTATGTAAAGACTTAAGAATGTTATATTGCTTCTTGGGGGTTTTACCTGGTGTCTCAGAAGGAAGAAGGTGCTGCTTGTAGTGGCAGGGACCAGCCTTTGGGCCTTAGCACTCCCCAAGTGTCCCTCGCTCAGTGGTCAGCCAGGAGTCCGTGTGTCACTACTGACAGCTGCTGCTTTCCTCTCCTGCAGGTTTTCATTTCTGTGAACTGCCTCAGCACAGATTTTTCCTCTCAGAAGGGAGTTAAAGGCCTGCCCCTGAATCTTCAGATTGACACCTACAGCTACAATAACAGGAGTAACAAACCTGTCCACAGAGCCTACTGCCAAATTAAAGTCTTCTGCGACAAGGTAAGGTTGAATCAATGTGCCAGTGACTGTTTTGGAAAGGCTGCTCCACAGCTTAGCAGCTTTTTTTTTTTTTTCCCCCTCCTAATTGTGTCACTTGCTATTTTGACTCACTGAAAAGTCCTGTCTGTGTTTAAAAAATTTCAACTCCTTCTACTTGGCTCATACATGTTATGGTGACCTCAATTAAATTTGCTGCTCTCAAAATGCTGGAGTGCTAAGTGTTCCTGAGCATTGACTTTAGAGAAAGGGCAGTCAGTGACATACTGACACTGGCAAGAGCCTTCAGCAGGAGAAATCATTGCCATTGACTGGAGCAAGTGCAGGCTTGTCTTTTTGCCCAGGTTCTGTTGTGTTGGTCCTTTTAAATTTCTTCACGTTTTCATACTGCATTTGTTACAAAAACCCCCAAACCAATTACTTGCAGAGCTTGTGAACAAAAGATGTACCACTGTGAGATACAGCAGCATAAAAAAACCCATTTACAAGCTGGATGGGTGCTGTAGCTTGACTGCTCTGTCTAATGAATTTAGCACACAGAATTAATGCCTATCCCAAAGCCAGTATTCAACAGAAGCTGTGAAAGAAACAGCAGAAGCTGAGCTGAAAGCAGCTGTAAAAGCTTAACTGAGTTTGCAAAGAAAGGCAATTTCCCAATTTTCATAACCTGTTCCTGCCTGAGCAGTCTTTTGAAGGTCCAGGGCAAGTAATGTGTAATGTTACTATTTCCAGAGTGACCAAGATTGTTCTAGGCCATGATAAATGCTTCCTGGACTTCAACCATGTTGACTTCCTATTTTGCTCATATCCTGCTTGATTTGGGCCTCTTACTCTTTGCATCCAGACTCCATCTTCATAGGGCAGACTCTTTCAGGTGATAGCTCCAATGCCTCTCTGTGCAGCTGCAGGGCTGAGGCAGGTCTGTAACCCCCCTCTCTGGCCCTGTGCTGGCTTTGCCAGACCACTCTGTGGTCTTGCCTGGTGTTCCCTAGGACAGTGACACAAAGATTCATTTCATGCACCATTGTTCTGTCTCTGTTTACCTCCCAAAATAAACAGTGCCTCTGCACTGTGCCCCTGCTGTAGCATCCCATTCTCACCCTGCCACGTTCTGTTGTCCATCTCTAGGCTTTTAAATGGGTCCCTGTGCATTCCTGCACAGCTGGCAGAGCTGCCTGTAGCTGCTCCTGTCGTGATACTTTCTGCAGAGAATTTACAGGGACTTAGCAAAGGCTCTCCAGAGCCATCTTAAAGACTTGCCAGTAAGCCTGGGAGGCTTGGGTCTCATGAGATTTCTTCAGGCCTTTATTTTTCCTTCTTTTTCTGTTTTCTTTTTCCTTTTTCAAGATGAGACTGAAGCAACTATGTCATCTAATGTTATTTCACCAAAGTAATCTGGGAGTCCTGTGTGCTATCAACCCTTTTTCTCTACAATACAGAGAGGACAGGCTTGATACAGGGTAGGGGGGGATCTTTTACTCCTAAACTGTCTGATCAATTACTGACACAATGCTAAAATGACTGACAGGCTTGTGCCACTACTAATAAGACAAATTGGTTAATAAAAAGGCAGATGTGTAGCCAGCATATAGACTCCAATGGCTTCCTTCAAGCTATGGCAGAAATTTCAGCAAATCTAGTAATATAGTAATGCCAGTGCATCTTCTTTTTCCCTTTGGGATTTTGACTTACTCTCCTGTTTTATTCCTCCAGATACTTTGCAATTTGTACCTGAATTAAAAGAGGCGGGAAGACAGGAAGAAGAAATGTAAATCAAAATCAGAACAGGATAATAAAATACAAAACTGAATCTTAAAGTACCTTCCTTTCACCCTTCCCTTCTTTTCAGGCTCAACTTCACTCCCTAATTCTCTGTCTTGTCCCCTGCAGCAGTACAGGGGAATGGGGGCTGTGGTCAGTTCTTCACACATCTCTTATGCTCCTTCCTCCTCAGGGGGAGGACTCCTCACACTCCTCCCTGGCTTCAGCATGGGGTGCCTCCCATGGGAGACAGTTTCCACAAACTTCTCCAACATGAGCCCTTCCCACAGGCTACAGTTCTTCACAAACAGCTTCAGCATGGGTCCCTTCCATGGGGCGCAGTTCTTCAGGAACAGGCTGCTCCTGTGTTGGTGCCCCACAGGGCCACAAATTCTGACAGCAAACCTGCTCCAGCATGGGCTCCTTTCTCCATGGGGCCAAGGTCCTGCCAGAACCCTGCTCCAGCACAGACTTCCCACAGAATCACAGCCTCCTTTGGGTATCCACCTGCTCTGGTGTGGGGTCCTGCAGAGGCTGCAGGTGGATCTCTGCTCTCCCATGGACCTCCATGGGCTGCAGGGCACAGCTCCCTCACCATGGGCTGCACCACGGACTGCAGGGGAATCTCTGCTCCAATGCCTGGCTTCCCCCTTCTGCACTGACCTTGGGATCTGCAGAGCTGTTTCTTTTGTGTATTCTCACTTTGCTCCTGGCTGTTGCTGCAGAACATTTTTTCTCTTTCATAAGCCCAGAAGCACTACCACCATTGCTGATGGGCCTTGGCCATCTTAAGCTGACTGGCATTGGCTCTGTTGGGCACGAGGGAAGCTGCTTTTTGGATAAACATCCCCTCAGAGACTTCATGCCTGTAGCCCCTGCATGCTATCACATCATCCACAACCCCCATGTACTCATGGAGCCCAATGCTGGCTGCTTGCTTCAGGCTCCTGAAAGAGCATTGGCATTTCAGAAGGAGCACCTGTTTTCTGCCCTGTATTGAACTGTATGTAATCAACCAGCTGCTTTTGAATGTTTATAAAACCATTGTTACTATAATATCCACACCTATTACAGCGCTGAATGTGTTTGTCCTCATGTGACCACTCTTACCTGTAGAAGCTCTGTTACCCATGTTTTCTTCATGGAGGGCCAAGTCTGTAGTGTGGAGGTCTCCTGGAAAAAAACTGCAAACCAGCAGAAAATGATGATGTTGTGGCCATCAACACAGATGTCTCCTCTATTCCTTTGTCAAGGCTGTGCTTGCAGTGCCTGGGTTGTTTGGTTTTCATCTACTCCTCTGTGGTTTCAGGATAGTATGGGTATCATGGTGTCATCCTGTAAAATGCTATGGCACAAGCTTCTTTCAGGCTTGGCCCAGCAATATTTGGGCTGAGCAGGGATGGGGCTGACCTGTCCCAGAGGAAGAAGACCTCCTCTATTCTGAATGGTACCTCAGCTATGCATCCACATGAGGAGAATGAAATACAGGGTTGCACTGACTAGAGCTCGTGTTGCCCTCTGGGATCTGCTGTTCCTCTGGTAGTGATGGGCAGGGCTGTGGGAAGGCTTTCATGGGATGGTAGGAGCAAATGAAGGAGAGTGGGTGCAAGGCTGCTGGAGCATTGATGTGGATGGGCGTGGAGACTGTTCTTTCAGTTGCATGATCACAGAATGGTTTGGGCTGCAAAGCACCTTTAAAGGTCATCTAGTCTAGATCTCTGCCATGGTCAGGGATACATTCCATTAGGCCAGCTTACTCAAAGCCCCATCCAACCTGGCCTTGGACACTTCTGGAGATGGGGCATCCACAGCTTCTCTGGCCAACCTGTTCCAGTGCCTCACCACCCTCATCAGAAAAAATTTTTCTCTTTATGTCCAGTATAAAACTGTCCTCTTTCAGTTTGAAACCATTGCTCCCTGAGTTCTGTTGGCAGGGCAGAAAAGCCTGTTATCAGACATAATTTTTTTTTTAATGTGGGTTTTGAGATGTATTTACCTGGGCCTCAGTAGCCTGCATCAAGTTGACTTTCAAGCGGGGAATGGGAGGGCAGAGGTTTTCTCAAAATAAGTGCTCTTATTGAATCAGCATGTTCTCCACAAGGAAGCAGATGCTGTTCTATAGCAGAGTGTTTGAGTAGCACAACTTTATTATTTCCACATGAAAGGTAAAAATCAGATGTGGAACCTAATCTAATCTTCCTGCTGTCAAGCTGAGATGTTGTGACTGCACTGGACACAGAGGGGTTCAGGTACAGCTGTGCTGAGGATTAGGTGGGATGTCCTCACTGTGGGCTACATCAGCTTTATTGGGTCAAGCAAAGCTGGCAATGCCTGTGTCTTCATGTGTAATTTTTTGTCTTTTTCACTGTAGCTACCTGAAGCTGCTTTTTTCCGGCTCATTGGGTGGAAGAAGAGATGATACATGTTAATGTGTATCAAATATCTTGGCTAATTTTCCTTTTTATTGCTGGTGCAGATAAGCCCAGTGCTACCAGCAGGCATAGGCAGCCTGGCATCTATAGAGCATTGATTTAGTGGAAAATGAGGAGGGCTGTTCCCCTTCTCCCAGGCACCCTTAGGCACAGATTCCCACCCCATGGACACAGGAGTTTTGACACCTCGTTTGCTGTAGCTAATCAAGTCTTCCTCCAGTACCATGCAAGGATGTGGGTGTGTTTTGGCAGCTTTGAAGGAGAGGGAGTGAGAAATCGTGGCTTGGTGTGGCCAGGTAACTGTTACCTTTTGCCCTGCTTTGCAGGAGGGCATTGGGAGACAGGTAGAACTTGTGTGTACCAGTTTTGGTGACCTAGTGGTAGCACAAGGACTGAGTGTTGGGGATCTCCTTTGGGTTTACCACTTCATGCAGCTGGCAGTGTGACATCCCTGACTTAACCCACAGTCACATGTGAGGTCTGGGCAGAGCTGGAGGAATGAGCACTATTCCAAAGCTTCTTTCTTCCTTTTCTTTCTCTGTCCTAGCTGTCTGCACCTTGCAGAAAAAAAATGGCAATATGGCACTGTCCCCTCTGCTGCTTGGTTTGGAAGGCCAGGAACAGTGCAGGCATGAACCCAGTTAGGGAATCTGTGGATTCCACCATAAAAAGAGAAGAAATAATCCCTGCTTTAGTGCATGTCTGCAGCTTGAGCTCAGTGAAGGCTGGTGCAACTGCTGCAGGCTCTGTGTGAAATGTGCAGGAGGTATCTTGCACTTGGTGACCCAAGTGTGGTGTGACTTCTGTGGTGTGACTTTAATGACAATCAGGGGATCCCCTAAACTGGGGGAACCTGCAATTCTTTATTGTTTTAAACACTTTAACTATACTTTTATCTAATGCTTTATACAATCGTTATAGATGTGGGTATCTTTTGTCACCGTATCTCCACCTGACTTGAAAGAAAAGCAGGTGTTTGCATCTTGAATATGGTAGCTGGATTTCATTAGATGATAGGACTCAAAAGTAAGCAGATCTCAAAGTTGACACACTCTGGAAAACCTGCAGCTCGGGTACTGTGGAACTGACCTCCACAAACATAGCTCTGGAAGAATTGGTGTTCCTGCCTCTGCAGCTGGAAAAAACCTAAAAAATTAAAAATACCTTCTCTTTCTCTCTCCCCCTCCCCTCTTCTTCTTCACTCCTCCATTGCTTTCCCTTAATCTCTTGTCTGACAGGGAGCAGAGAGGAAGATCAGGGATGAAGAGCGAAAGCAAAGCAAAAGAAAAGGCAAGTGCACTGATCCCAGCTCTCAGTTGAATGCCTGTAAGTAGAACTTATTCCATCAGTATTTTAAATATTGGATTTCATTTTGGCTACAAATACCTTGTGCAGTAGAGCTCTCAAGTTAATTTTTATCCTCTATGGACCAGTGCTTGTTTTAAGCAGTTCCTTATGGAACAGTCATTGTGTTTTGCAACACACTGGGTCATTCAGGGCTTCATTCTGTGTAGTTCTTTCTGTCCAAGACAGGGTCCTGCTGTGTATTCAGTCAGGACGGGTTGTAGCAGTTGAAGTGGTGAGGTGAGGGTGGGATTTTTGGGCTGGAGCCCCTCCCAATGCAGGTGGCAGTGAGAATGATCAGTTCCAAATATTTTCAGCTTGATCCTAAACTTAGCTTTTAAATTACATTAAAAACGTGTTTACAACTCGTCAGCAAGGCTGTGGCAGCCTTGAGGCCGAGCCTGCAGCCTCTCAGCCCTATGCTCACTCTCCTAGAGCAAAGTGGTCCTTAGCAAGTAATTTCGAAGTTTCTGCGAGTGTGAAGTATGTGGAGACCTCAGCACTGTAGTAGGTAAAGGATGAAGAGTTTCTTCCTGCTGAGCATCTTCCTTTAGCTGCTGCAGATGACAGGTCCTGTGTTTGGCTGACTGGTTATTCAGCAGCAGAGCTGCCTAGAGGAAGATCTGTCTCCCTGTTCTTGGTTGGCACGGGGCAGGCGCGTGCTCTCGCTTGCTCTGCTGTTAACAGCCCGACTGGTTCAGCCAGCGCGCGCCTCTCAGCTCGCCAGGCAGGATTTTCCTGACACAGCAGGTACAGGCTGCTGGAGCAGCTTCACACGATAATGCTGAAGGAGCCCATTTTGCTCAAGGGAAGTTGTGGAAAGGGCTGGGTTTTTGGTTTCTTTCGAGGTACGTCACAAGAGGCAGGTTCAGCGCACTGTTAGCGTTTCACAAACGCAGCAGCCCCAGCGGCTCCCAAGAGATTACTGCCTGCAACCTTTGCATCATGGCTGGAAAGGGGAGGCAGGGTCAGTACACATTTCCCAGGATCTTATGATTTGACAAAAGCTCCTTTCCAATGTTAATTTTCCAGGCTTGGGCTTAGCCCGATGTGATCCTTATTTTCCTGGAAAGTACGATCTTTGGCTTTTTAGTTCTTACGTGGGAAGTTTTTGATTCCTTGAAGCCATGAGCTGTTATACTCACCTCCAGGATCACAAATGCCATGTGTACATGAACTCTTCAACAGCAAAAAAAGTTGGTGGCTTTTGGGCAAAGTTATTTTTACAGAAATTGAACAATCTTTAAAAAAATCCATTTTGCAAGGAGAAAATAGTGTATTTTCTACTGAGGACATGAGAAATGGTTTTGTTTGAAAAACATTTATTTTGTTTGCAATTGGTTTGACCTCAGATGGATATGTTTCCACTTGGTAAAATAAAGTCTTCAACTGTGATAGTTTGACATGAATGTGTCTGAAATGCGGTTTAAGGCACCTTCTGCCTCACTTTCTCCTCAGAGGATCTTTGTGGATGAAGTTTGTCCTCTTGGTGGGTTGTTGTGTCACATCAGCTGGTACATTGTGAGAGCCAAAGGGCTCTGTGGGAGATGGATCCTGGTGATCCTGGGGGAATGGACTAGGGGCTGGCACCCTGAGGTGACCAGAATGAACAGTGGGAGGAACCAGAATGTGAAACTTGGAAGTGTGGAACCAAAATGTAACTTCAAATATAACAACCTGCACAAACCAGCATTTGTACTACCTCTGTGGTATAGTGCTGCTGTGGTGCTGCCTTTTTAAGATGCTCCCAATTGGGAACACACAAGTTATCCCTTTGTCTTCTTTGTATCCTCCTGGAACAGGAACACCATCAAGCTTTTGAGGGAATGGAGAGGGAGAAGGTGGGGCAGGGACTGATTTTTGCCCTCTGTTTGGATGGCTGACTTGGTCCATGGAAGACCTCTGTTCCTCTCTTGGGCTGAGTGCCACGTTATTGTCCATCCTAATTAATATCTAAACAAAGTTGAGTTGCTCAGTTGGAGAGGTGGAGAAAGCTTTGACTGCTCTGTGAAACAAGCCCTCAGGCCCAGGCCCTCAGCTGAGAGGGAGACAACCAAAGTTCAAACTCTTTTACCACAGGAGCTTTTTGCTTTGACCCTGCCTGCAGAATACCCTTGTTCAGCAGTGTATGTACCTCATAAATGATGTAGGGGCCCATCAGGGCCTTCAGTGTCCTCTATCCTGATCTTTGCCTCCACAGTTTCTGATGTCAAAGTGCCCATGCTTCCCTCACACAAACGTACTGACATCACCATCTTCAAGCCCTTCATGGACCTGGACACTCAGCCTGTCCTGTTCATCCCTGATGTTCACTTTGCCAACCTGCAGCGTGGGGCTCACGTGAGTAAAGCTCATGGGTGTGGGGATGAAGAGGCTCTGAGATGTTTTTGTAAAAGGCCTGGGATGCTGTGTGCGTGTATGTACATATGAAATGTCAGGCTGCATCAGTGCTGTAATCAAATACAGACTGAGTCTCATGTGGGCAAGAAATGTTCCTCCAAGATGCATTGGCTGAAGTTAACTGGGGGTGTTTCACCATCAAGTTATTTTCCTATCAAGTCCAGTTTCTGTGAACCTGGAAGGATTTTTCCAGTGCATGAACTGCAGGGTGGTTTATTCTTGTAGCATCCCTTGGGATCCTGGTGTGCTGTTGTACAGCACAGACTCCTCCAGATGCCTGCTGCAGGGTGAAAAGTCTACCCTGTGGAGCTGGCATGTGTGTCAGCTCTGTGATCCACTGCCAGAGCGCCCTGCCTCAGTGTTCCTGGAAAGTTCCAGCTTACAAGAAACAGGAAGGGAAAAAATTAGCATGCAACCAGGTTTCAAAATCTTGAACTCTGCTGTGCTGGGAGTTCTGCCATGCTCTAGCATAATGTAAACCTTACTTTTTAAGAGCAGTGCCTGAACTCCTAGCAAAGGATGGAGAATAAACTTGTATCCATAAGGCTGACATTCCTGCATGTTTTTCTGAAAAGGCCCTAGTGCTGAGTTTTGTCAGAAGATTCTACACCAGTCCAGGAAGAATGTTGGTTAGCTTCTTTTTGTTCCTGTCTCTCATTTGAGATCCTTTATTACTTTTTATGAAAAAAAGGTAAAGAAGGTGTTTACTGGCTTTTGGAGCCAAAGTGTCGTTTGATATAGTGTTGAAAGATTATAAGAGAAAATTAATTCTAGTTTTGGATGAAATATTCACAAAATCTCCCCTTTGTTTTTAAAGGTTCTTCCTGTTGCTTCAGAAGAACTAGAGGGTGAAAGGTAAGAGCTGCCCTTCAACCCCCTGACACCTTGCCCTTGGACAGAGGGGTAAGTCCCTGTAATTGTACCACTGCTAACTTTTTGTCCTGTCAATGACAGCTCCAACCTGAAGAGAGGAGCTTATATTGGTGAAGAGGACTTTATTGCTACTCCAAATAAGATGGCCAGAATAGAAGAGCCAAAAAGAGGTATTTTCTTCTTTCAGAGACTGAATTTTTGGAGTATTTATCCATCATGATAGAGAGATGCATCTGAGATTAAAGAATTTTTTAATTCATATTGATGTATACTTCAGACTGATTTTTCTGGCTTTGAGTAGTGACAGTTCATGTATCAAGATATGGTTCAGCTGTGCAAATATTTTATATTGTGAGAATTTCTGGGGGTTTCTGCCAACTCAGACAGTAATGGGTTCTGAACTTATAGGGAAAGAGTCAAGATGAGGTGAGCAGCTTACCAGTATTCCTAATGGACTGGGGCAGAGAATTCATCATGTAATCTGCTACAAAATACTCAAGAAATCTCCTCCAGGACTTCAGGCAATGAACACCAAGAACTGGTTCTGGGTACAAAACTGTTGCATCTTTCATGGTGCCAGGAAATGGGATGTTCACCTCTGAGAGCTAAGCTAAGAGAATATTCAGCTGATTTTTAACTGAGTTTCAGTCTTTGCAATTTCATGTTGCTGTGGTGTTGTGGAAGGAGATGAGAGGTCCCTTTGGGGTGTTGGAGGTGGTGTACCTCATTGATGATAGTTGTGTTTGGCAGGACCACAACAAAGCTTGAAGTATTAAACCTATGAAGAAGCAAATGCTAAATCTAGCAAGTCTGACCATAATGGGGCTGGACTTCTGCAGTGTGGATAAACTAGTAAGGAAGGATGAATTTTATAGAAGGAAATCAGACTTCTTGTTTTTTCATGTTGCTGTATGCCATAAAACAAGCCCCATGAGGTTCTCTCTTCTTTGGCTGACTCTCATCTGACCTGTGCTGTAACTGAGAGTATGTGTCCTGTCTTCCTTTTTCAAATCTACAGTCCTCCCTTTTTTAAAACTGCCTTTAACAGGCAAATTGGGAAATGCATCAAGGTGCTGTGCTGTCCTGAGTTCACCTTGCTCCATTAGAAATGCCACTAATTGTTGCACGTTGCAGGTGTGTCAAAGCTGTGGCTGATGAACCCTTGCAAACAATCCAGGCTGCAATACCTAGTCATTAGAAGATGGATTAAAGACAGTAAAAGCTGTTAAAGTCCAAGCTTTCTTGCTCTCCTGGCTAATTCCTCAGCCTTAATGCAGTTTTTAATGATGCTGATGTTACATGCAATGAGTCTGTGCTAGCTTGAGAACGCTAGGGATGCTCACCTAATTGGGGTTCTTGCTCTTTCATTCCCCTCTCAGAGGAGACCAAGCCTGCACTGCATGTCAGCTCTGGTGGTAAGAGTATTACTGAAACAGCAAGGGGCAGGAAGAGAGATGAGACAGCATAGGAAGAGCACAGAACTGTACAAATAAATTATTTAAAAATTATGAGGTGGCCAAGATGCCTTCACCTGCTGTGATAGCATCTGGCAAATCATTTGATTGTGGAAAGACTTATGGCAAATGACTGTAAGATATGGAGGAACCCAAGAGACTCAAAGATTTGTGTCTTGTGTTCCTCCTTTATTTGTTTCAAATATGACCTTTTTTCCTAATAATAGAGAAAATAAATGCAGAGGTATTTGGACAATAAAGATGCTTGAGCATACATTGGCTTTATGTGCAAGAAGTTTTGAGCTGTCCTAGCAGTGTGTGTTTGTGCTACAGTCTTAAATGTATATTGAATGTATGTATGTCTGTTTCTTCATAACGTCCTCAGTGGATGTCCCCCTGTGCTTAGCCACTGTGGGATACAGATTTTTCCTGAGGAGCAATTGCACAGTTAATTCCTCTCCAAATTGCTTTCCAGTGTTGCTGTATGTGCGAAAAGAGTCCGAGGAAGTGTTTGATGCACTAATGTTGAAGACACCGTCTCTGAAAGGCCTGATGGAAGCGGTAAGTAATGAGGCTGGTTTGCAGTCCTTGAGAAGGAGCCGTGGCTACCCAGTCCTTACACACTGGCCAGTCACAGGAGTCAGACTTGCAGTCACAGCTTGTGTCCACACATTTCTGCTCTTCTGGATAAGGAGAATAAGGAAGACTTCCTTTCAATGACATGGAAATGAATGCAAATAATGCTTTAATTTATTCTTAAGGGAATTCAGGAAGCTTGTCTTTTAAGTGCCTTACCCCACATCTGTGGGGTCTGGGGGTAAGAAGCCTTCCTGAAGATCCAGGTCTGTCAAACCTGATGATTGGATGTTCCTCTTGCCAGTGAGGGTACTTTTGTTAGGACATGGAGTGATTTTCAGAATGTGTCTGGTGGCTTGGGTTTGTTTCAGCCTTTCAAAATCACGTGTGGGGCCCTCCACTGCCCTTTCACAAGCTGGTAATGCAGAGCTGCAAGTCCCAGCTTTTTTGTGTTGCTGAACACTTTTATATGTCTGTGCACACATGTGTGAAATTGCTCTCTGCTGCTTGACTTCCAAAATAGCCTTCCACTATCCCTGCTGCTGCAGAGCAAGGGAAGAACTGAGCTTAAGTCCAAGGAATGGTGTAATATTTGGCATGAGCTCAGAACTGACATTTGTCTGTCTCTTTCTGTGACTAATGCCTCTGCTCAGGGAACAGGGACTTTGGGGATGTGCAGACAGGTCTGGCCATTAACTTTTGGTTGTAGAGATAGTTGTGTAACCAGAATCTTTATCTCTTCCTGACTGTGAGGCTTTGCCAGCTGGAGGATGGGGGCTAATGGAGAGAGGGATTGAAGGCTGTGAAATCCTCCCTCATCCCATGGTCCTCAAGTGAAGCTGCACCTCTGTTGTTTCACTCGGATTTCTTAGAACAAGGAGCCAAGTGCTCACAGCTGTAGCTTGGGGGAAGCTCCCTGTACATTTACATGTCAGAGCAGTGTATTGGTTTGGTATTTACTGTCAGTGTGATAGAGCAGTTTGCCAGAGTAAGCCAGGCTTAGGTTACTGACCTCACGACTTTCTGGAGGTTGTGCAGTGAAGTGCCATGGTCAGTGGCTGTGGCTCCACACTGATGTCACCCTGCTGGGGAAGGAGAATGTTTCTGATCACCTCATGCCCTTAGCAGCAGAGGTCCTCTCTCTATTGCTATTTTCTTCTTTCAGCCACTGTCATGACTAGTTTTCACTTGATCCCTCTGACACTAAATTTAAAAATGGTTTTCATTATGCTAAGAGAACAGAGAGCCAAGAGAAAATGAGAGTCAGGGTGTGGAGTGGGCTTTAAGTGGGTGGGCTTTAGAGTAGGGGTAGGAGGTTGCTGTATGAGAAGTAAGTATTCAGATTCAAATATGATTAAATTTTTTGCACAGAAGTTAGCCAAATGCAGAGAAGGGGTTCTGGTCTGTAGATTTATGCTATAGTTTGGGATTTAGTGTTGCCTTTGTAGGTCAGAGCAGTTGTCCTCATTTCCAGGCTTTTGGTTGTGGTTGTTCCTTTCTGTAAAATAGGAAGCGAAAGACAATGACAGCAGTCTCCTTGCTTCACCAATCATTGCTTTCTTTTGTTCTAGATATCTGACAAGTATGATGTTCCTTTTGATAAAATAGGAAAAATCTTCAAAAAATGTAAAAAAGGGTGAGTATGTACCTGTGCAGTAACTGCCTGAGAATATGAACACCTTTTTCAAACCTCTAAGCAGATCTGCTGTGTAATTCCTCTATGCACTGCAGATATGTGAATGCCATTTGCTGTTATGTGTGTGTGCACACAGTACACACATTTCAACGTCATCCACAGAGCTGAAGACTATAGGAACGGTCCTGTAGAAATGTGTAGTCTGGCTTCCTGGGTAAATACAAGTCACTGAACCTCTCTGAGCTAATTATTATTTGAACCAGAGTTGATCATGTCACAGGAAGAAGAGTTCAGTTTGTTAAAAGACTCCCAATGATGAAGAACCTCCTTCAACCCATGTTAAATTGTTCCAGTGGTGACTGGGCTTACTATATCTGCATTTGGCTACAATTACTGAATCCTGGTTGTATTTTTGTGGGCTAAATTGAAGAGAACTTAGTTGTGAAGTGTCTGTTTCTCCCAGAGGCCATACTTAATCTTTTATTTTGTAGCATAAGCAACTGAGTTTCTGAACATTGTCTGCTTTTGTTTCATCTTTTAATTTCTCAGTAATTTTCTTGTTGTCTATAAGTGGTTGTTAGTTTGGTGTCTCAGCCCCTTCTCCTTCTAGCCAGAAAATTACACCCTTCCAGGGTTGTGCTTTCATAGCAGAATTACCCCTCCAGAACAGCTGCAAAAAGCTTAAAATCTGTGATATCTAGACCACTGCTAAGCACAGCTTTGTGTGTGTGTGTGTGCACAAACACACAGGAATTGACCTTTCTGGCAAATGAAAGAAGTGGCCAAGCATGGGTGGTTTCATCCCTGCAAGCTCTGTAGGGTTTTGTGCTGATAGTTTATAACTGACTAGCAAACCCATTCAGAGCCCCAGGTGCCTGCAGCTTCAGAAGGATTCTGCTGGTTCCAAGATCTCTCTCCCTCCCTGGTCCAGAAGCCCGATTTAATCCTTCCATTCAGACCCTGAGAAGTGTGGCTGCCAGCCTTGATGGCAGGGTTGGGTCAGAACAGCCAGATCTGCTATGGGAAGCAATGAGCCAGAGAGAGATGAGCAGGATCTTGTGTTACCCTTGGATAGTCCAGGCTTTTTTAGGTTTGAGAGTGCCTTTGGCATTTAGAACTGTAAAATACCTGATCTATTTTGTTTTTCCAGAATTCTGGTCAACATGGATGATAACATTGTGAAACACTATTCTAATGAAGATACCTTCCAGCTGCAGATTGAAGAGGTTGGAGGATCTTACAAACTGACTTTGACTGAGATCTAAGATCACAGATCACTGTGGATTTTAAACAAAGGTCTCAAGTGAACATTTTCCCATAATTCAGTATGTTGGGCAAAACACTAATCACCTCCAGAAGAAAGACAGATGTTTGATTTGTTCTGGGGAGCAGAGCAGTGGTTTTGCTTAATACATTTGTGTTTGTGTTCTTGCTCATGATCTTATTTGCACTTGAAATGGGCAAGCAAGGATTGGCAATTAAGTGGAGAGCATGTATATATTTTTTACTAGTGTATAAACCACTAGTAGGTATGGGAGGGGAAATCTCCTGTAAGGTGGCCTTTTAGACTGGTGATGTCTTATTTATCTATTTAGTAACCATGTTTGAGCCTGTTATCAGCTAATACCATTTTACTGGACTGTTTTCTGCTAGGGAGAGCTGCAAAACTACTAATTGATATTAGTAGGAGTTGCATGCAGGTTGGAGAAAAGTCTATAATGTTTACTTGTGACCAGGGCAGACTGTTGAAATCACTTGTGTCATTTGGAGGGAATGTAAAACTGCCTTGCTTATGAAGAACTCGCCTTAGTAACTGTGTGAACTCTCATCAGATGAAGCTATATTGTATATAAGTGCAATATATTTTTGAAGGTTTGTAAATGTGTACATATAAGCAATATATAATATATATAAAATATGGTGTTCTGTATATACCGTGAATATATGCAATGAAGCCCATCTAAAAGGATGCCATATACAGAAAAAAACATATTTAACATAGATATTTAAAAATGGACAAACCCTTATCATGCACCAAAGGTGAGCACACGTTTGTACATTCATAGAAGGCATAAGAGACCTGCTTGTTAAAAATGGATCTTCCTATGTAGAAGGAAAAAGATACCAGCTCTCTCCTAAATCCTCATGCACATGCAGGCAATGGAAGTCCTGGTTTCTGGCATGAACTGCCACTAAGTCCTGAAAGAGCTGTGTACTGCTGTCCTGGGAGGTGATTTGGGCCAAGTCTGAGAGCTGGTTCACAGGAGGAGCTGGACAGATGCAGTTCTCTTGAAGTCTCATGTTTGGGGGGTCAGGAAGAAGGTCTCCTCAAGGGTGGGTTTTTTCTGTAGCAGTGTACTTAAGGCTCAGCTGGATGCTGCCTGCACCAGCAGCTCAGGCTGGATGAACCCATGGGCTCGAGGAGCCAGCTTGCAAGGATGTCCACAACTGGAAATGCACAGGCAAGGCTTTTGAGAGAGGAAGGTGCCAAAATGGCTCAGCAGGCCACGTGTTAGCAGGGAGTAGGGCCTCCAAGTAGGTTTTGCAGTCTTGGTATCTGTATTCTATGGACCTGCTGCTGAGCTGGAGAGACCCAGTGGGCACAGCAGGCATCCTGAGCCCCAGCTGGGAGTGCCAGACACCTCCAGAGTACTGCCCTGTGCTACTTACTCATCATGTCATGTGCTTATGAAGGAAAGGCACTCTTTGGTTAATAGCAAGTGAAAGAGGAGCACTTAAAGGGCAGCACTAAGGCAAAAACCTCAGTTACATAGCGAGCAGATGAATGTGAGTGCCAGGTCCAGTGTCAGAGCTTTAGTTAGGGATCTGGATATTGAAAGAGGTTTGTAACATTTTCAGACAGTGCAAAGCTGCACATACCTCACCTAGGACATGAAGGTCAACCTGGAAAGACTGGAAAAATAGTCCAGAAAAGCAGCATATGCTTTTACTTAATAATGAATGATTCTACTTAATGGTTAACAAATTGTAACCTACTATTGTTTAGCTCTGTCATGGTGTTGTTTGGAAGAGGAAGGCAAATGCCATGTTGAGTTGATCAACAGGAGCATGACCTGCAAGAAATAGGGGACCTCCCCCCTTTGGCTCTGCTTGGCACCGCCGAGGCCTCCACTGGAGCACGGACCACGTGGTCCTTCAGCCAAAGCTCGTGGCTTCTGAGGGAGGCCTGCATGATCTGGCTGGTGAGAGGTCATGTTCAGATGGGATGACTGATGGGAGCAGCCTCCCGACCCATGGACATGTCCTCCCTCTCCATGGCAAGCACAGGGAGTAGAGGGTGTAAATCACAGAATTTCAGGCTGGGTGTTGAGGCAGTTTTCTCCAATGAGAAGAGCAGGTTGCCCATAGAGGCAGAGGTTTGGCATCAAAGGTCTTCAGAGCCAGGCTGAGCAAAGGTATCCTTGGACTGTCACAGGTGTAATTGATTCTCCCTTGGTGATGAGTCCAGGTGACCACTTGAAGTCCCTCCCCACATTCTTTTTAAATGATTTATATAAAATACAGTATTTTGGAATTTGTATTTTGATCAATCCTGAGCTGGTTCATTCCATTCCCCCCTCCTTCCTTCTCTTTTGTTGATGGGCCCCAGCAGAGGGTTGGTGATGCTCTGGGCACTGCATGCTCCCCTCGTGCAAACTCACACAGATGCATCTGTGACTGTGGGCATGTGGCCAGAAGGGGAGAGGCTGATGTGCAGCACGGCTTGGCCAACACCTGCCCCCTGTACGGGAATCACCCCCAGCAGAGCAGCCACGGGGCTCGTGCCCAGCCAGCACCACCTCCTGCTTGGGCTTCCCTTCAGCCCTCATGGGAGTAGTTTTACTATGGCAAGGGAATTTTTTTAAAAACTGATATATAGAATACGTATATATATTTACACATTTTTATTGAAAGTGGAAGTTTTATTATGGAAACTTGGTCTAGGGTCAGGGAAGTAGATTTAGAGTCTCCATAGAGGTAAGATTGACATGAATGTTACTTCTTTTTACTGCTTAATGAAGTATGTGAACTAAATCTGACGATTGTTTTCCACTATAAGATATTCTGGGACACGGGTCTTATAACAGTAGCAGCAATGTCATGTATGTTTTATGAAACTGATTTTTTTTTTGTTTTGCCTGCTGTTTTTTAATTGAAAATGTATTTTAAACCAAGCTATTAAATTTTATATGTTCATTTCTAATGATGAGTCTTCTATATAACAAATGCATCTGCTCTTATTCCTTCAGTTTTTCTCTGACACAGAATCTATAAACCCCTGGTGATTGTTTCCTAGTTTCTCCTTGCAAAAGAAAATCCCAGTGCCAGTCTTGCTGTTGTTATTCCCACATAAGAAATGGCAGCTCCATTGTCATTCCCTGCTTTATTCCAGCTGACCTCGTTCAGTTCAGTGTGTGGGGAAGCTGCAGCATTTGCTTCCATAGGACCTTTTCCTTTGGCAGGAGAGCAGAACATCCATGGGTAAGATGAGGTGTGTAGGGGGAGCACTAGTGAAGCTGTGGGCATTGACTTGCCCAAGCTGAAAACAAAATTCACACGAACATCTCCAGGATAATCGTAGCACCATGGTATCTAGAGTGGTGTTCACCTCCTCTTTTTCACTCTCAGAAAATGTCTCAACAAGCTTTTGCTGTAGCTGGCTCCCAGCCCCTGCAGCAGTTGCTGTCCTGGAGCAGCTCCTGTGCCGGCATCTTCCCAATCACCGGGCTTGTGTCAACATGCTGGGGCTGGGTGGGGAGCAGCGTGGGTGGCAGAAGATTGCTGGGCTAGGAAAAGCCCAGGAAAACTTCTACTTATTTCCTTATTTATTTGTAGTTCTTGTGCAGGCTCTGTTCACAGGGTTTGTCCCAGATGCAGGAAGATGGTGCAGCGTGTCATGACTGGGGGATGCACCAGGGGATGCCCTGTGTCATCTCCACCTGAGTCTGTGCTTGCTGGAAGACTGGGCAGGGTTCTGCCCCATACCACACAGCTGGTGTGTGGCCATCTCACAGCAAACCTCAGCATGATAGAGAATCTGCTGCAGCACTGGCTGAGAAACAGCTGCTCCCCCTCTTCCCTGGCCTTCATTTTCCTGGAGGAAAATGTGGCACCACCTGTGGTGTGTGTGTGGATGTCTGTGCCAGCACTCCCTCCTCCTCCTGACACCCCTCAGCCCTTTTCTATTCAAGTGAGTTTAGAGGAAGTGAAGGTGAACCCCCAAAGATGCAGCTCTGAGCTCCCAAGGTAGGGAGCCTTGCATGGAACTCAGTGCTTCTTCCTGGGGCATGACTTGGGGCTCTAATAGTGAAAACATTTAGTGAGGCTTTTAAGATCTGACCTCTTTTTGTATGGGAAAGCTGAATTCTGCATCAGCCTCCAGCTTCTTGATGGAACTTTGTCAAACAAGGGTTTGCAAGAGCACGGAGCTTCGATGCTCCTCTATTTGGTTTGTATTTTAGATCACTGGAGCCATTATTGCAATTAAATTACTAAATATTAGACAATATTTAGATGACACCTCAACTAGATGAATTGATCTAATATATGAGTTCTCAGAACTTGTTTAGCTGCTTGTCCTTGGACTGTACTGCCATACCACTGGAAACATTTGCATAGTTCACAATGCTGCAGAAGGAATATTTGGCTTTTTTTCCCCCTTGGCTAGTGTCAGTAGCTGCTGTGGTTGTGGGGTTTTTTGGCACATCCCACAGGTTCTTATTCCCACAGGGCAGTGCTGCCCTGCCCCATTGTCTTGGTTTGGAAAGACAGGTGCCTGC
>VYZP01002484.1:4191-15023 GCA_013400635.1 Hypocryptadius cinnamomeus | reverse complement strand
CCAGCATGGACAGAGCTGGGGAATTCAGGCATAGAGAGCTGGACTCAGCATGGACAGAGCTAGGGAATTCAGGCACAGAGAGCTGGACTCAGGCAGCACAGGCTGGGGAATTCAGGCACAGAGAGCTGGCAGCCAGCATGGACAGAGCTGGGGAATTCAGACACAGAGAGCTGGCAGCCAGAGCTGCAGCAGGGTCTGTGGCTGCAGAAGGGAGCCTGGCAGGAGCCCTCAAGTGCACCCAGAGCAGTTGAGCAGGCAGCCACGCGCTGGGGCTGTGCAATCCAACGTGACTCAGGGCTCTGGTGTCCCTGCAGGCTCCCTGCTGCTCGGGGGACATGTGGCAGAACTTGTCGCGTGCAATCCAGCAGCCACCTTGGCCGTGTGGTGGGGATTTCCTAATGAGCACTGGCAGCACACACAAGCACAGGAGCACTGCTGCTTCTCCAGCCATTAATATTACATTCGTGGGCTGCTTAATTTGCTGTTCCTCACCGAGCTGGAGCAGGGAGCCTGCATAATGAAGCATTTGTTGACAGAGGTCTTCATATCACATCAGCAAGAAGGTAGAAAATGATCCTGTTTCAGGCACACTTGCTTGACTCGAGTAACCTTGGCCCTTCTGATGCTCCTGAGGAGGAGCAGGGCCCAGGTGCTCTGCTCTTCTCAGGCCATTAGTGCTGCCAGTTTGGAACTTCACCTGTTTAAGCTTCCAAACAGCACATCACTGATTTCACTGGAAGGAGCATCATTTCTGCATGAGGAAGGTGATGGGTGTTGGCAGCCAAACACTGCTCAGAAAGGTGCTTAAGCAGATGGCTGGGTAAGGGCACAGGCAGGGCCCACCTGGGAGCTTTCAAACAGAAATGAACTGGAAGCAGAACACAAATCCTGTCTCCTCAGCACTTTGCAGTGATACCTTGCTTTAGAGCTCTCCTGTCCTCAGGGGCGGCTCAAGCTGCAGCCAGACAGGGCAGGGAGGGATGGCTGGGGCTGTGTGGGGAGCTCGGGCTGGCACCTTGCCCCTGTCCTGCAGGACACACCTGTGCCACCCTGGCAGCTCCCCCAGTGAGCCCTCTGCTGGGGAGGGCTGCCAGCAGCCCAGCTCTGGTTTCTGCTGGCAGTCAGATGTGTGGCTGCAGGGCTCCAGGGCTCTGCAGGGATGGGCTGCGGCACCACAATGAACATGTAGAAATGTGTGACACAGTTCCTGGGCTTTCAGGACTAAATAAATTCATCTCTGGAAGGTTTTTTAAATGCTTGAGGCATTTTCTAAACGCACCATTTGGCAGCGGTAGCTCCTTCCCCGAGCTAATTCCTCAGTGATGCTTGCTGGACTTTGATCAATACCAGCCGAGTCCAGCCAGCTCTCTCCTCAGTGACACGTGTGAAAGGCTCTTCCAGGCTGTACTACACGAGTCCTTTAGCTCTCACTGAGGAGCTTCCACAGCAGAGCAGCCCCTGGGGCCACAGGAGACCCAGAGCTGGCAGTCCTGGAGAAACTGAGCATACCCAGAGCTGAACTAAAGCGTCTCCAGGGTGCTCGTTTCATTTACATCCCATTCATTACAGAAACGAGGTGTGAAAGTAGTTTCTACAGCTACTTGGTGCAGGCTGCACATAGATTTAATACCTGTTCTGGTTTTTAAAGTCAACTCCAGAGAAGTCTTGTTTCAAACCAATTATTCAGCTGCATTGCTCAGACTTTGAACTCACTGGTGTTTAATGCAGCTGGGTCTAAACCACCATATATTTAAGACTGCTGAAGGGGAAGCTTTTAAAATGAAAGAAGAGAGTAAAGAACCAGCTTACCTGATTTATAGGACCATTGAGTTTCTACTCCTGATTGTATTCATGCATAAAGTCTCTAAAAAGAACCAAACTGTATCAGATAAATGTTCTTTTTTTTTAAACATGCCTCAATCAGTCTACTCACAGGAAGAGAGACTCAAACATGAAAATAAGAGGCAACTGCACAGAAGAAAACAATAAGATAATTAATAACTCTCACAGGAGAGTGCTTGCTGTCAGCAGGGCTCTTTATCAGGTTCAAGAGATTGCCAGTAGGAGCCACAGCTGCAAAACATTATGTGTGTGCAGCACATCAACACCATCACTGCTTTAATGATGGGGAATAGGACTTAGGTCCCACGTTTGCCAGCTGGGATCTCAGCTGATTGCCTGAAACATGGAATTCCTCCCTGGGATGCTCAAGGTGCAGAGGGCTTTGCTTAGCAGTGAGGGCCCTGTGCAGTGCAAAAAGGGGAGGGTACACAACACCCCCTCCCAAAGACACACACATGCAAAAATCTCTACAGGAACTTGATGTATTCTGCTATTAGCAGATTAATTAGGGTGGTTGCTTGTATACAGGTGGCCACAGGTCACTCTCAGCATCCTGCACAGTGGGGTTTGTCACAGATTTGCAGTGACTCTGGGCACATCACCTCACCCAGGCTTCCCCAGGTCAGTAAGGAGCACACCTTGCTGAGAGCACTGGGAGGTCCATGGGAAAGAGCACTCCAAACACTGCATTATTTATAGCACTGCCCTGTGGACAGTGGCCAGTTCCAGCTGCTGCATACACAGGCAGCTCTGAGCAAGCAGACAGGCACAGATCTGCCTGTCAGCATCCTCAGTGCTGCAGCTGGAGGCTGTTTGTCCTCAGAGGACATTTCTGTGGTTTGTGCTATCAGAGGAACTTGCTGTTAGTTGCTCCTGTTCCCCAGAGGCAGCTGATTTAGCAGGGCAGCTCTGGGCAGAGCATTGTGACAGGCTGCTCCCAGCACGGACTGTACCTGCTCCTCCCAACGAGGGGACTGGCCACGCACTGCCACACTGGGAAGGCAAACTTGCACTCACACCTCGGCTCTGCTGGGCTCCAGAGACACCTGGGCACTGCCACCCTGCCTGCCTCACTGCAGACACCTCGCTGTGATGTGCAAAAAGCACCCAAAATAGCCCCAGAGCTGGAGGCAAGGCTGGGCTGGACCTGCGGGGACACTGCCAGGCTATGCTGCAGCACCAGGGCTGCTTCCCTCACCTGAGAGCTCAGCAGAGCTTGTCTGGACCTTGCACTGTCCTGTCCTCTGCTGCACCTGGTCCTGCACTGCTGCACCTGGTCCTGCATTGTCACTGCTGCACCTGGTCCTGCACCGTGCTGGCACTGCTGTACCCCGTCCTGCACTGGGTCATCCAGTTCTTGAGCAGAGGTGCTGAAAGAAAGCAAAGACCATCTGATCTCCAAAGCACTGGGCACATTTGCTCTGGTCACTCACCTGCTCCCTTAAAAGGTGAATAGCCAAACGTGGATCTTCCCAGAGGAGAAAACCAGAGCCCAACCCCAGAAACTCACATCTTGGCCTTTCAGGCTAGAAATAAAGCATGTGGATTTATTGGCAAATAGTTTCAAATCTTGGAAAGGTGACTTGGTGCACATACATTTGTAGCATGACATGTTGTTGGTGCTGCATGTTGTCCCCCAGCACTGCCAATGAACAGTTCTGTGAGTAGATTGTGCCTCCTGGATCCATCAAAGGACTCATGTCTGTACTGCTGCCAGGCTCTCTCAGGGTAAACGTTCTGACAGCAAAAGGAAAGAGGCGTTCGGAGTAGGAAAAAAAGATGAAGCCACTAAAATGCAAATTTTATTCACAGTTGGCATGTTTATAAATATATATATTACATTCTTACAATCTACAGTACATTCTAAATATAGAGGGATTCAATCTAAGTGTTTGTGGGAGGGCGGGTGTGTATTAAACTGAGCAACCTAGATTCAATGATGGAAGACTTAACAAAAAGGGGGCGAGGACTTACTCCAGAAAAAAAGGGGAACTTGAAATACTTTTATATATAAAATCCATTACCTGGATTTTAGTTAGTGCTTTGGCACTTTGCCACTGGCCATTGGAGGCTGCTGTTGGACCTCACAAGACATGTCCTGGTTTGAGACTGGAGGGCACGTCGGGTTGGAAGGGTAATCACTGAAATCCTACTGTATGTACATCCTTATCAGAAGAAAACAAGATAATCATCATCCCTGGGAGAAACAAATGTTATCTGCTGCGTTTAGCTGTGCAGGGTTCAATGTTGAACATGCAGCTCTCCCCTGTGACCTCCCAGTGCCCTCTAAACGTGCTGGGCTAAGGAGGGGGGCACAAGGAACTGACCACCCCCACCTCCCCCAGGGGAGGGGATGGACCAAGAGGCAGCTGCTGGTGGTGGCCACTCCAGCACATGTGGCACTGAGCCCAGGGACAGGGGCCAGCTCTGGGAAGGCCAGGACAGCGTGGCACCAGCAGGGCTGTGCTCGGCAGCAGCAGCCCTGGAGTGAGTGTGCACGGGAGGGAAGGGAAGGAAGGGAGCACAGCTTCCAAGGCTGACTGATCTGGGAAGTGCCCTCAGGATACCAGATGGGGAGCTCCAGGGAAAGGGCTGGGAATACAAATCCAAAACAGGACAATCAAACAAAGCGGGCTTTTAAAAATAGCTCATTCTCTCAAACTTTCCAAAAGACCTTCCTTAGTATGAGTGATAGTCTGAGTATAGATCATATCTTCTCCTATTTTACAAATTAAGAAATACCGAAAATTGGCTGGCAAAGTTAATTATCTTGGCATCTACTTAAAAAGAGAGTTTCAGTTTGAACTGCATCTGTGTATCCATTGTCAGTGCTTGGGAGGCAAACATGCTGGTTTGTAAACAGCCCAGTTACGCCTTTATCCCCTCCAGACTCTTTGGAAACTCATGACTCCTCAGCTCTGGGAGCTGCTTCGTTCACACTGTTGGTTTTTGTCAGCTTTAAATTAATGTTCCTGGATGGATATTCTCTGCACGCGGCCTGAACGACATGCTCTTCTCATGGATCTATTTATTCTGAGACCAATCTTTTGCTTTTAACCAAAGCTTGCAATATTGAACAGTAGAGCTGTGTGAGCTTTGTAATATCCAAACTGCACTGGAGTTTGTTATATTTATTGATTTCCTGGGAAAGCACAGAGAATGAGACCGTATTATTTTTCTAAGTTTTTTTTCATGTTATTGTGTATCAAAAACCACACACATCTCTCACTTCCATCTCTGAGCACAGAGAAGACTTGAATTTTAACAGCTGTCCAGGATCTCTGCTTTCCCAGCTGCTTTTGGGTGGCTTCTTGGGGCTCCATTGAGTTATTATCCACCAGCTGATTCTTGTTAGAATACAACATTTTGCCCCACTACCCAAAATTAAAGGCAGAAGGTGAGTGAAAAACAAACAAACGAACAAACCAAACCAAAAAAGTCGTTTGTGTCTCATTACGCATTTTCGTGTAACCTCTCCATGTAGTTTTTAAGCTCTTTGCACTCCCCCAGGTCCATATCCTGGCAGACCCATTTAATGTCATCCTCATTACTCATCAAGATTGAGTTGACAGTTGGACAGCCATCGTCAGAGGAGATGGTGGTGAAGGTGGTGAATTTAACCCGTTTCCTCTTGGAGGTAGGAGAAGCGGTCGGTTCGCTTTTCTGTTCTTTCCCTTCACTGAATGTGGACTCAGGAGACCTGAAGGACTGTCCATTGATATTTTTGGTGGCAGTTGTGTTGAGGAGGTATTTGCTCTCCTCGTAGTCCACTCCTCTGTCAATGGCTGTGATACGTTCATCCTGCTGGGATGAGAAGTTGATGTGATTCTCCAGGAGCTCTGTCCTGTTGCTCAGCCCAACCCAGTCATGAGAGTGGCTCATGCCCTCCTGCTCTTCAAAGGGAACCTGCTTGTTTCTGTACTTCAACGCAAAAGTGACGCAGTTGATCAGGAACACCAGGATGGCCAGGCAGAAGACGCCCAGCAGGGCGTACATGCCGATCTCCAGGTCGCTGAGGCCCCGGGCTGTCTGCAGCAGGTCGCTGTCCTGCGCGTCCCCGCCGTCCCTGGGCAGATCCACCTGGGCGGGGAAGCTGGTGAAGTCCACGGGCAGGTTCTGGCTGGCATCGTCCAGGAGGCTCTCTCTGTCCTCCTTCCTGCTCAGAACAGACCTGTGGGTGGTGGTGGCCCTGCCCTGCTCGTGGCCCATGGAGGAGCTGTAGTAGTGCCCATCCCCTCCCCCTCTCTCCGGCCAGGTGCTTTTTTGGCGCCGGTCACTGGCGTGGTTTTCCAGGTGCACACCAGCACCCCTGTGCTTGCTGTCACTGACGTTGGGGTTGGCATCACTCTGCCCAAACTTCACCTTAATGCTGCCACTCCCAACAGCCAGGATGCTCTTCCTTTTGGACTTCTGGCACGATTCACTGATCACCATCTCCACCTTCACCAGGGTGCCCTGGCCCTCGGTCTCAGCAGCAATCACAGGCCACTTGAACTTGGGGTCATGGTGGATGGAGACCACCTTCTCATCCAGAGAGGTGGCTGACAAGGAGAAGTCTTTGGAGTCATAAATATCCAGGGGCATGACAGATCCATCACTGAACTGGATCCAGCAGCTGATGGCTGCTTCCTGTAATATATAAAATAAATACAGGCCCACTCAGAGTGATCATCAAGGGAAATGTGCTCTGTTCTGGTCTGTTCCCTCCTCCTCACAAGATCCACACACCATTAGTTATCAGAAAAGAAATAAATAAGGAGAGCAGTGAAAATAGTATCTTGCCAAGGCATGAAGAGAAATACTGGTCTAAAACACTCGTCGATAATAAGATTGGTTTCCACAAAGGTGCTTAAAGGAGCTGTATCCCCTGGGCTCTGCAGAATCTACTTCAGCACCATAACAAATTGCATGTCAGGAAGCATTACCAGTGACTGAGATCATTTACTGTTGTATATTTACATTAAAAAACCCCAACATTATTTCTAAACTGCTTAAAATACAAAGTCTCCTCTTATTACACAAAGCACATGTTAAAGATAGCTAATACAGCAAACAGGTCCACACACGACTCCATACCTTCACTCCTTGATTCCTGTCTCTCAAATTAAATTAGCAGATTGTATAAGCAGAGGAAACCAATCAGCTGCTTCTTTAGGAAATGGCCAGGGTAATTTTTACGCTTGTTAGCAATTAAAAGCAAGACAATAATAAAGTTTAATCTTGTGTCACAGCAATGCAGATTTGTACTCCAGTGTGCATGGAGGCTTTCACTGAATGCCAATGAATCCGACCTGGGTACTAAGAAGGTGCCTCATGCTGCAGCTTTCCTGGGATCCTTGACTTTTAGCTTCTAACTTGAAACATTTTAAAGTATTTTTGAATTTCAGAAAACATGTGCTCACCCATTTCTGAAAATGAGGTCCTCTAAGGACTCTCAAATGGCTATTGAAAATTGTTGTGCCACCTGAAAAACATCTTTGTATTCATACATTGATCATTTACAGATAAAATCTAGGCTGCTCTCCTGGAATCTCCTTCCTGCTTCTGATGGTTTGAGTTGGCCTGCTTGGGATATCTGCACTGGAGAATCCCCATCAGACAGACCTGGGAGTCTGACAGACAGACAGACAGACACCCAACCAACAAATCAACTTGTGAAAACCATGAATACAAAAGTCCTGTTTCTTTAAAAAAGCAGGTTCTCATACAGACAGTATTTACATTCTAACTCCACATATGTACAGAGAAAAAACACATTATCCTTTAAATTGCTCATAGCACAAAGTCATTCACCTGTTCAGAGCATGGAGAATAGGCTTCCAGTCTTTTGGGATTGTAGGGTGCACAATCTACTGGCCTGATTCCGAAATCCTCAGAGCCACAAAGCTCCCCCTGCTTCAATGGGAGATTTGCTTCTGTCTCTATTTCAGGCCAGAACCTTAAGACTTTGCTGACACTGTCATAAATCCCAGCTTTGTGTTTATTAATCTTTGCCTGTTTCTTGAAGGCTGCATAGAATTTATGTCATCATCTCTCATCCTCCCACTGTGTTGCTTAAACCTGCATAATCATTTAATAATTTTGCATTGCTTTGCTTATGGGGACTGTGCTCTGAAAATCATGTCCTGAGCAATGGAGGGACTCAGCTGCCTTTCAAAGCAGAGTCAGCCCTGCCAGACTGGGGGCACACAGTTTCCTCCCTGGTTTATGTGGATCCCTGGCTGCAGCCCTGCATGCAGAGAAGGATCTGTCCAGACTCCATTTCTGGGCACTGAAATGCCCGAGCTGGGCACCCAGTGGGGCAGACTGGCACAACCCCTGCTCCTGGGCTGGTCTCAGGGCACTTTGTCCAACCCCCCGTGCCATGGATGAGCTCACTGGCCTTCCCTCAATGCCTGGCATCGATTCCTTGACTCCTGGAACACTACACAGGAGCCTGATTTTTATCACCCTATAAAGACAGCAGCTCTGCATTATTTCTCATCCCGCATCCCAAGGATAAGACCCCATGATGAATTAAAGCACCTCAGCAGTTGGCCAAACTTCAAATGTCCATGCCAGTTACCTTTAAAGCTCAGAACATGCTTAAGTGTTAAGAGCCCAGTGTATCCTTGATGAAAGTCCCAGACTGATGGATTTGGTTTGGAAAAAAAGTTTACATTTCAAATGTGTACAGAAGCACAAGGACAAATACCAAGCAGGGAGTGATGAGGACATGGCAAAGTCCAAAAGCCCTTGGTAACTGTTGGTTCCCTAATAAAGGAACTAAGAGTAATAAGGGAAAAAAAATGGTTTATGAAATCATGAATCAGGAAGTGAGTCAGTGATGCTGATTCATATTCTAGTAATGAATCAGAATAAAGGGATGCTCCCTGACTTCTGAAAGTGCTCACAGGAAGTGACTAAAGGAAGAAGAGTCTGGCACAACACGAGGCACTTTCTCGTGTAGAGGTGGAATTAAAGGGATGATTTGGATACCTGTGGTGGGAGGCTGAACAGGGCAGGATATCCTGGGATCTAGAGGGTGCTGGATGGGAGAGAAAAGGCACGTGTGTGTGTGTGTGTGTGTGTGTGTGTGTGTGTGTGTCCAAGGGCACTGCTGGTGCTCAGCTCTGACACATCACTGCCTGTTATTTATGGCTCGTGTGTGTGTGTAGGGGTGTTTGGTGCCAGGGGGTGTTAAAACACAGTGCCCTTTTTGTGAGATCTTTGTTTTGCTGTTTAGGATCCTTGGTGGCCTTCAGGAAAGTCCCATGAACAGAATGTTTCATTAGCACACTATCAGTAAAAACCTGCTCAATTCCAGCAGCTGGACATGTCAGAGGCAGTGCCTCAGAGCAGCTCCTTGCACACAGCCCAGCTGGGCACATACCTGCTTTGGGGACTGGAGCAGCTCCTGAGCTACTGCAGTAGCAAAGATGGCCCTGTTGCTCCCCGGGCTGAGCTGCAGAGAGAGGGACAGTCCTGTCACCAGCTGCACTCCCAGGTCAGTTATTGTCACCTTCTCGTCCAGGACTGTCACTGTCTTCTCAGCCAAGATGGCATCTGAAAGGGGGGACAGGATCTGGAAAGGAAAACTGAAGTTACCAACAGCCATTTTGTACAGCACCCCGTAAAATAACTGCACAGAATTCATGTAACACAGATAAGGGATGTTTCTGGGAATGGGAACAATGTCTCACAGCAGACACTATTAAAATATGATTAGAAAGGGCTACTCACATTTTGTAACTCTTCTGCAATAACAGGGGCTTTATAACACCTTTTACCTGTGCAAATGGAATCAGCTGTGCCACTCCCCTCTGCAATGTGCCAACATCTGCCTCAGATGTGGTAACTGTCTGTAAATGTAATAACCACATCTGCCTCACATGTAGGAAGTAACTAGTTGTAAATGTAATCTTCACGTGAAATTTAAGTATTTGATTAATCCTCATGTTTTGAGGCAGCATAAATATAATGAGGTCTGTAGATTTATATAAAATCCACTGAATAAATGGTATTTATTTCTATCCTCTGGAAAGAAAGGGTAATGTATTGCTACAACAACCTCTCATGGAACTGAATGCAAAATTGACAGAGAGAATTTGTTTTGGTTAAGAAAATACACACAGAGGTCAGTGCACTGATACATGACATCCACGATGCTCATTAGCAAGCGAGTTGAATTTAATGATCCATACAGGGTACAGAGCATTTTTGAAGCAGCTTATAAGAGGTATTCTGTAAATATGACTTGCTCTCAGCTTTTTACCCTTGGATTTTTCTTTCCACAGTTTTATGTGCATTGGTTTGAGCACTGTAAGTTCCAGAGTTTTAGAAAGGTACTCAGAAAATCTCTGCAGATTTTGCAGAAAGTCAAAAATCTCAAATCTCATTTCTCCAGCCTTGACAACCTCATTATCGACAGGTGTGCTGGTTGTTTTCTGCTTTGACAGTTTGGGAGGATAAGCATGTTTGGAGAGAGATTTTTTCCCTGTTCTAGTGTTTGTTAACACATATTCTGCTTCAGTGTCACTGAAATAATCTCTCTCCCCATCTCCTTTTCCTTTTCCTTTAGTTAGTATTTAGATTAATATTCCAGTCTCACTTCCTTAACCAGCGCTGGTTAATTTTCCCTTTACCCTTTGCTCTGTAGTGCAGGCTGAGGGAAGACTGAGCTGTTCCAGCAGCTGCATGCCTTGTGATAACCCAAATCCTGGCTCCAGGTTCAGAAGCAGCCTTAGACAAAAATAATCAGAAAAGGCCTCCCAATATACAGGTTGGATTAAATTAAATGAAACTGTGATCTACTACACTTTGGGGCACCAGATAAGGAGAGAAAACCATCTCTGCCATGCCTTCTAGTTCTGGCTCCAATTCTGTTCCATTCAGAAGCTCATGGCTCCAGTTTTTGTCATTAATGCTGGATCACCCACGGCCAGGGAGGGGAGTTGAGGGAGGAACAGAACACATCAGTGATCTCCCTAATGCTGGATCACCCAGGGGAG
>VYZP01002482.1:0-16178 GCA_013400635.1 Hypocryptadius cinnamomeus | reverse complement strand
TAAATCTTCAACAGAACAGCTTCAACAAGATAAACTAGATAGTCAGAAGCTTCCCAGAGACTTAGGATGCTACCCAAGAAAATATGTGAATGTGTGTCTCTCTCACTCTAGTGCGTATGCTCACGTAAATTTTTCTAGATTAGCTTTTCAGTCTGGATTGAATCAAAGTTGTTCACAAACTCAGAGTTAATTGCTGTAGACCACACATGCATCCTTTTGTGACAGCTCAGACTAAACCTGCATACTTTGCAGAGCATCAGTCTAAGCTGAAGAGTGTAGCCCACCGCCTCGCCCAGCTCCAAGGCTGCCAGGACACAACACCTCTCTCTGACTTCCCAGGTCTGGTGCCTACCAGTGAGAAGACAGTGAAGGTAGAAGAGGACTGAAATACCCAGCTGGACTACTAGAAATTCTTCACTGGAACAATAGCAAATACATGTGAATGACTGTTATACAGGTGCCAGATCACAGGTGAGAGAAAGGATGGCTCTTGTGGCTTGGGCTAAATATGAACTTGAGGGTCCTAAACTCGATTTTCTCAGTTCAGTAGGTTTTGCAGCAAAAGTGAAGAAAAAGAAAAATAACCAAGTGTTCTTTAGCAGCAGTGAAAGTTTAGGCCTGGGAGGTAAGTGAAAGGTGACCTTTCAGAAGACCTGCTTGAGAGATCCTTCCAGGAGCACTGATCACTGAGAAGCAGCAGTTAGCTATTGGCCCTGCAACAGAGGAGCCTGCACTCAGTCCCCCAAGCCTGCACCACATGGTCTCACTTCTACTGTTGCTTCAAGTGCTGATGAAATAGCTCGAAGCTAAGCATTTACCTCCCCACTTTGCTCCACAGTATGGCTGCAAAGCAGTGCGAACCATAAGGGACTTCTTTAGGCAATACCTGCAGTAATATCTTGCTGACGCTAGACCTGATGCTATTTTCACCTTGCACACAAAATTAGGTCTGCTCCACAGAGCAACAATAATGGAAAAACACATGTAGAGCAGAAAATTCCTAATGAGATTTAAAATCATTACTGTATTCATCTACCTTGTATAATTTAAACCTGGTTTAAACAGAAACAGCAACCAATCATTCATCCAGTGGTTATTAGATAAGTGTAGGAAATTAGATGACAATTATTTCCTATACCAATATGATCCAAAGTGTTCATAAATCTGAACTCCTAAACTGGTCTTTATTCAGACATACAGTACAATTAATGCCTCCATTATCATACTATCAATGACCTCTGATATTGTACATGCTACGAGCTTTAATAAAATAAAATACTTAACACCATTTTTGTTTTCTCATATTTTCATTCACATACTAATAGATGTCTGACACTATTTACATTTGTCAATAAGTAAAACCATCCAGCAAAGAAATCTGTATTTCATGTGCTCCCTGCAATCAGTTATTTCAGCATTGGTAATATTTACGAAAAGTCAGTTTTGCAGGCTTACATGTGACTGGGCAGGCAATACAAACATGGGCCAAACAATAAAATTAAAAGAGAAGCTCTACCCCTTGCCACTCACCTTACATTCATCCATCCCCTTTTCCCACAAACACATGGAGAAAAACACAACTAACAAAAAACAAGTGGTTTTACAGGGTGTTTAAAAGTCTGACTAATCTCAGGTTTGGAACACCAAAGACCAGGGCGAGAACAAGCACTTTCGTTTTCATGTCAGCTCCCACAACACTCAAATGGAATTGCGTAGGGAGATTTTTCCTTCCTTTGCTTCTAATAAATGGGTGTTGTGTTTACATACTGCATACTGAGCATTGCCCATCCGAAGCCAAGGGCTGCATCTTGCCAACTCTTAACTTTCATACAATATGGTGATTACATGAGCCAGCATACCATTAAATCACATAACAAAACTTGGAGAATGGCACTGTCAGCTTGCAGAGCCATACCTGAAGAACTGACATGCAGTGCATAAAGGGAAAAACCAGATTTCAGTGCAATGGCAAAACTGGGTCAGGAGAAGAGTGGATTACTGGCCTCACTTTAAACGACAAAGCCAAGTGCCAAATAGTTCACAGAGACAAAAACTTGCAGGCGCATAATAAAAGCAGGTGAAGAAAATAAATAAATAAAAAGAACACTAAACACTCCTTACAAAACACTCCCCCACTCCTGAATCTTTCAGGTCATCTGCTGCTTATTCTCCAAAGGTCTCTTTATTCCAGGATGTTCTTTCCAGCTGCAGTACTTGCAAAGTGGCTTCCCTCGAGCAGAGGCAAAACCAGAGGAACAGAGACCTTAGTCCATTGCTTAACATGAATAGCACAGCATCTTTCTGGCTACAGCAAATTCTCTTTTTCTATTTAATGAGCAGCAGATCTACACCTGCCATGAGCTCCAAATATCTTCCAGTTCCTAGTGTTCATTTTTTGCAGAAGACTGATGATCAGAAATCACTATTTCCCCTAAAAGCAAGCTCACACCAAGGCATCAGGTATCTGATTTGCATTTCTGATTTAGCCTGCTGGTAAGAGACTAGAAGTGCCAATTTAAGTACTAATTCTTTTTCCAGGTACTGGTCCACAATAACGTCTACAGAGGCTTCCACTTTGGTGACACAAACATACAGACAGGACAACCTAAGATGGTAATTTAACTGCCAACAGTAATGCACACGTTCAGAGGTAAAAAGCTGTGCTGAAATCTAAGACACTTTCAATACCGAGATTTCTAAGAGGATGTGCATCTAACTTACTGCAGGAGATCAAGTGCCTGAACCATGTATCTGTGATACCTTATCAGCCTTCACAGCTACCCCATAGGTGACCCCTCTTTGCAACATATTTCTTAGTAACTTAATCCTATTTAGATTGTTTTCAAATCACATAAAGAACAAGCAAATCAGAAAACTACTACATGTTTTTGCAAGATCATATCACACTGGCATCACTAACCCTGTTTTATTCAAATTGTAAAAGGCTGTCCAGACGTCAGTAACATTTTATTTGTTGTCATGTTAGCATGCAAAAGGACATAAACTCACTTCTGATAATAGTTTTAATTACTAAGTATATAAGCCTACAAATCCTCTCATCCAAGTAATCCTTCAATAAGATTAATTCATGGAAATAGCCTCATTGAAAAAGGATTTGTATGACTGAACCCTAAATGCTTAATCACTTCTTTAAGGAAATCATGACTTACAAAGAAAAATCCAGGTGTTGGTATGTTTAAAACAGGGGGGTTATGTATCCATCAAACCACAGAGTTTCATAAACATCACTTCTAGGACTGACACTGTTGGGGAATGTGCTTCTGCAGTTCCTGTGGTTTCTCAGGTTAAGACTGATTTAAATAAACGGACCAACTTGCTCACATTGAGTCTAGTGCTCTACACGACTCTTCTTTCAGCACTTTCGTTGTACTGACGTATGACTCAGCTACTCCTTCAGCTGCACTAGTTATATATTATCACTCTGCAACATTACCTCAAAGATCAAAATCCCTGATTTATTTTAAACAATATCCAGGCATTACCAAGTGTTTGCAAGGCTCAGTGAGCGTGTGGTTCTTGCTATCTGTACTATGTCTACTGCAGAATATTTTATTGTAAGAAATATTAACCTCTTTCCCGGTTTTCCAATCTTGCTCTTTCCACTATGACAGTTACCAGTCTAGACAATGACTGAAGTAGCCACAGGAGAGCATATAGATTGAGATTTACTTTAATGTGTCAAGTGCCCTCATGTGCTTAAGTCCTCTTTCTTGTACCCACTTCACTTGCTCTCTTTCTTTGCACAGGGTCTTCATGGTCTTTGCACAGGGTCTTCTTGAAGTATCTCCTGCTCTGATCCCCTTGGAATGCTTAATGGTTTGGTATCACATTTGTTTCTACTCCTTAAAATGTAGGAAAAAACCCTTTGGAGAACTAGGAGTCTGTCAGTGCCTCCAAAAAGCAGGAAGCATAACTGCTTGAAGGCTGACAGATGCTTCACCACCATGACAAGAAGCTGTTCCACAGGCTACAGCTTGTGAGCCCCTGAGTCAAGCCATATGGTCCTGAATGCCAAGATTGCCTGTCTTTCCCAGTTTACTGGGAGAGAGGGATTGTTCCTGCTTTCCTCTGAATTTGCAAAAGTAGTCTGTTGACTTTTATAAGTTTACAGTTCAAATGTAATAAAATGCTTGACTGCTTCCACTCATAAATCCTCATTCATAAACACACAAACACAGCTCTCAGACTTTAAGAGACCCTTCATAACTAATAATCTATTCAGCACAGCTAAATAATTGTGTATACAGGGTCTGAAACATCTTTGTTCAAGGCATCCATAGCAATCTAATGTGAATAACAGCAATGGATATACATTGCTAAAATTCAGAGCTGATAATTTAGGATAAAACTCCGGTATACTTCAGCATCACAAAAATCAAGTCTCCAAGTTTTAAGTTCTTAAACACGGGTACATTCTCCAGTGCTTCGGTCAGGTGAAATTTAAATATTTCAGAAAATGAGTACTTCTAATTCCTCTCATCTCTTGAAAAATTATTTAACTACCCCAAGATACTTTGGTACGATCTTTTTTTAAAATATGTTTCATGTCTTTCCCAGTGACTGTATTCTGAAGTGCCTTCACTGGTGTGTAGGTGACCCAGCAACTGCCAAGAAACAGACGAAGGCAAAAACTATCTCGCTTCTAACGCAGAAATGTAGGAGGAGGGAAAAGTCCCCAGCGCAGAGGCAGCGGTGTGCGTGTCCATGCATTGTTCTCTCCCGGAGCAGTCCTGGCTCTCGCTGGGGTCTGCCCGGATAAAGGGTATTGGCACCTTGCGAAGTCCAGCCTTAAACTTTCTCCTGTTAGAGTTTGCTTGAGCCATTTCTCGTTACAATTTTCCACTCATGTCTGTCCCTTGCTTCCTTCTAAAAAACGCACAGCATAGTGACTGAAATCTCTACAGAACCTGCAGAAATAATGGCAAGGGTCCCCGCAGCGGCACTTCCCGGCGGGATGCGGGAGGACGAAGGGCGAAATGCCGGGGTTCCCACAGCACCCGCCCGGCGCCGCACGCTGGAGCGGCGTGCGGGGAGACACCGGGAACCACAGCCACTGCACTGCTACCCCCGATTATTTCATGTTCTCGCACTCGTCAGGGTAACACTGATTACTGATTTACTACGGCAGTTTTTCCCAGTGCCTTCCGAGATCTCCCAAGGCTCGGCCGCTGGTCCGGCCGTTTGCTGCAACTTTTCCACGGGCTGCGGAACGCCGAGGGCAAGACCGGGCGGCATTTTTTTTTCTCCTCCTCACCTCGTACCCCCAACCCGTTCCCCGGCGGCAGCGGCTCCCACCCCCGGCGGGTACCCCCCATCTCTCGGACACCCCGGGAGCCGCCGCCCCCGCGGACGCGCACTCCCCGCCCGNAGGCAGGAACAAGCCGAGCCTGCCCCTCGCCAGCGCCGGCGGGGAGCGGGGCCGCGGGCGGGCCGCCGCGGGGTGCGGCGGGCGGGGATGCGGAGGGGGGTGTGGGCATGCGGGGTGGGGGGCGCTGGGTACCGGCCCCGGGGGGATGGGTGCAGAGGGCTCCTCCCGCCCGATGCCGGGGCTTCCGCGGTGCCCGGGACAGGCGATCCCAGCCAAGCGCGGGGAGCGGGGCGGGGGTCTCCGGCCCTGCCCACGGTGGGCTCTGGCAGCCCCGCACGCCGCAGCGGCATTTGAGGTCAGCTAGGCTGCGGGCGCCGAACCAAGCCCTTGGGTTGGGTCCCCCCACCCACGCTGGGGAAAAGAGGGGTGCTCCCCGGCTTAACCCGCCGCCGGGCGCCGACTTGGCCCGCGGCGGGGAGGGCAGCGGGCTCGGAGGCTGGCGGGGCTCCCAGCCGGTGCCCGGTATTCCCAGCGGAGCAGCCGCTGCAGCGGCGCGCACAGCCGAGGTGGCAGCCCCGGGTTTGCCATTGCCATTCCAGTGCTGCTTTCCCATACTCGGTGACTGCAAGTTGAGCACTGGGATAAGCATTTCACTGGAGCTTAGAAACTCCTTTACCTGCTCCAGACACAGAAAAAATTGTTGAGCAGTGCCTCCTAACGCTTCTTCAAAGGTGATCCTGCCGGTCTTTTCACATGCTGTTACAATTTGCATCCCGTGTAAATAATGCATTAGTGTTGGGTGTGGAAATGCGACTTGACTTACTGCTTGGAGTCTTCTGGCCAATCCGTCACAGCAGCAGCCACAGAATTTGAGTCCTCCTTAGAGAAGGCAGCTCCCAAGGTTAATATGAATTAAATTTTGGGTGTGAATTAAATGGAATGAAGAGCAGTTTATGGAACTAGTATCTCGTGAAACGGCCATACTAGGTGAAAATTTAAAGACCATTAAAATGAGGAAAGAATAGTCTGACCCAGTCAATGGTCATTTCCTAGAGGAGATTAGGCATGGTCAGAGTGTACAATAAGAGGTTTTATTAGAAAAGTTAGTCTAATATTCACCTAGAATTACTGATAAATTTTGTAAAAACTTGATTTCTGCCAAAGTAAAGGTGAGCTGTTCAGGTACAGGAAGGTTTTGAACTCATCCCCAACTTTGCTATATAATTGGAATTCATCAGATAAACATCTAATATAATTTTGCAGATAAAAATCTAATATCATTTTGCTTCTGCATCAAATCCAGAAAACTGGGTCAGTAATTTTCTTTTTCAGCATGACAGTACTGATGGATTCATTCCCTTTTTGTCAGTTTTTTTGTTGCATTTCATGATTATTACTGAGCTGAATTTGTCAGACTTTTATATGCATATAGTAATAGTCTCTTCCTCTAAAGCAATAGATAATAAGTGAAAGGGAGGAAGTCTGTAACAATACAAGAAATCAAGGACCTTAATTCACTGAAAGGGCAGTTTTTGTATCATCTAGTAGTGATTGACCAAGTCCCTTTCACTGTCTACAAATTTAACCAAATAGGGCCAGGAAATTAAAATGTTATGGCATATTTCCTCCTTAGAACAGATGACCAGTTTAGTCTCCTGTGGAGAAGGCCTGGAAAGTGTGAAAGAGCAGTCTGTCGCAACAGTTATCTATCTTATGGAAAACACTTCTGGTCTTTCTCTGTATTGAACTCTATCACAGTTCACTATTATTCATGACAGGAAAAATTTTGTGGATGCCCTGTATCCAGTTACATTATTGGTAACTGTGCAGAGTGAATAACACTTTTGGGCATAATTAAGTTTCTTTACCACTCTGGCATCATGCACCTTTTCTCTCCATTCCCAATCTGACTACTTGAACCTTCCCTTGTGTTTGATGCCCAGCTATAGTGAAGTAGTGCCCTTTTCATCTCTTCCTTTTGTGTTTGCAATTTTCAAGTGTATTATTGCTGACACTGTTCTCAGTTTGGTTTGGGAAGACTTTTCTATGAAGTTCAGAATTTAATAGGTTAAACTCATTAATATCTTGTGTCTGTATCCCCTAGGAAAGCATGTTTTTATTAGTCTTGTCCATTTCCAACAAAGTACCAACTTTTGATTTCCCAGAGGTGAGAACTGATTAGCCATGGACTGTTAGTGCATTGACTGGGAGTTTTCCAAAGCCCAACTACAAACCACATTCAGTCTTCTATGGCCTACCTTATTTGCATTTCTAAATGCTTAGGGGTGAACACAGGCCTTGCATAGTTTTGTGCAAACCTGTTCCTTCACAGGGAAGATATGGAAAACACTGTTAGTTATCCCAGCTCTTCACAGGATTTAGTTCCACCCATTCAGCAGGATTGTCCTCACCAGGAATACTGTTTGACCTGTATGGAAATACCAGCAACTGAAAATTAAGCCTTTCCAGTCTAACATGAATGGAAAAGCCTCACCATCTTTACAGCTGATAAATGGCTGTTAAATGGCTCTTAAATGTGGGGGGTTTTTTTATTCTGTAATTTTATGGAATATCTGCTGTGCTTTCCATAGCTTCAGCTCTGCACTCAGTCTGTTGATAGCTTGGCTGCTGGCTAGAGCAGCTGGAATTTGGGAATATGCAGGATCACATCCAGCCTCATCTGCTGAGATTGCTGGATTAAAAAGTGTTCTGTGTCAACTTGGAAAATTGAAAAAAATTCTCCTATGAAACCATTTAAGCTGTGAAGGCAAGCACCAGTGTGTGCGTATTAGAAAGACAGCACGCTAATCCCGTCTAATCGGTTACAGACTGAGCATGTGGGTGCTTTGCTGGCACAGAGACCTGGCCTGTAGCATCAGCTCAGTTAAATCTCCTCTCACCAGTCTTTTTATGACATAGAGTACTAAGTACACACATTCCTAACCTACTTCAGACACACAGAATTGAAAAAATTATATTTAAAATTGAGGTATGTAGAGCCAAGAAGCTCAAAAGATGGCCTCAAACTTTAGGTTTTACTTACAGAAGTACATGATTGTAGAGGAATCACCTTCTACAGAAAAGACAAACCTTGCAAGGTTTACAGAAAATTACATTAATTACTTTGACATTGAGGAAGTACTTTGGGATAACTATCTCCTTAAGAGGTCTTTCATCTTTGACACTACAAAATGTTCTAGTTGTTATTCTGTGATTGTGAACTTGTACATTCTAATTTCAGAGCACAACTAAAACCAATACTTAATATTCTGTCAAAGCACATATTTTGAATTTTTAATTGAGCCTTATGTTCAACAGTTACCAAAGGGACTGTTAGTTTATTCTAAGCATCATGCATCTTTCTTTTGTGCTGTATACAAGTGACAGGGGAACTTCTGCTGATATTCAATATCACTGGTCACTACATAAACAAATGACTCAATCAATACTTAGTCCACAGGGACATGCACACCACTACAGAGCCACTTTTTATCTCATTGATAAGAGCACAGGATTCAAGTGTATTTTTTTCATTCACATGACCCGCCTCTAAAGATTGATCTGCAAGAAGCAGTTTCCATGGAACTGATTCTTCATAATATATTAGTACAGACTCTGATTTTAAGGATAATTAAGTTATTATATGGTAAAATCATAGTTCATTTGGCAGAGTAGTTGGCAGACCATCTGTAAGGACTTAAAGAGCACAGTTGCCCATCTCAAACACTGTTAGGGCCACAGAAGGACTTTGTCATGAGATAAGCACAGAATGAAGCAACAGGATGGCACTAACTCCAGGCCTGCTGGAGATGAGATCCTGGTTAATGCATCCAGACAAAAATTCCCTCTGTGGCAAACTGTGTAAAGAGGCAGCTTCTCATACACATATCACTGGCCAAACAAAGATCACCCCAAGTTATGGGACAGATGGCATCTGTCACCACCAACAGCCACTGAAACCACCCTGAATGTGCCTTCATGGATGCTTGGAATTTGGGCTGTAAATTAAGCCACCACAGGAAATTTGAGATAAGGGAAAGATGGGTTTATCTCAGACCTAGGGGGAGGTTAACAGGCTGGGGGAGAAAAATCTATCACTGATAATGGACGTAAAGAATGCAGAATTTACAGACCACAAGGAAAGCAAACTCAGCAACTGTGCTGAAATCAGCTCAGACTGGGTAAAAGTTAATTTTGACGAGGGGAGGTAGCAATCACTGACTCACAGCCCATTGACCCAAGAAACCCACTTACTCAGAAAAAAAAGACTGAGCATGGGACTAAATAACTCTAGAAGTGAGGGAATAATTTAACCAATAGAATGAGAGAATTTGTGTAGCCAATGAGTATTAATTCCTTTGCTTGTTAAAACATATAAATAGTGAAGTTTTGAATGACCTCAGAACCCCCTCCATGGACAAGCCCAGGGTAAAGAAGGACAAACAGAAACACTCATTGGATCAATGGGTGGTGACTACCTTCTCCTTGAACTCTCTCTCTCTCCTCCCATCCTGTGCCTCTTTTCTGTTTCCTTCTATCTCTCTAATTTACTTTTGTTGATACATTGATAAATCAAATCTGTGAACACGTGACTTTGGCACGTGTTCCCATTTGTACCTTAATTCAGGCAGGGGCATCTCTCACTAATCAGATCTTAACACCAGCTGGGGGAAAATGCAATATTCTGGATGAACAGAGATATCTCCAAAGGAAAAAAAAAAAAAGAAAGGATTGAAATTCAATTATTTATTAAAATGGCAGAATTTGTAGCTCAGTATCTCATTATGATGCTTCTCCAAAACCCATCTAAATGGAAAAAGAAGAAGCAAGCAGTACATCATAGGAGTGGAGCCAGGGAGCTTCAATCTATTAGAAATCTGTTCAAGAAGTGCCAGTGAAGGAGGCTGGAGTTACATGATTGTGTGTGAGGTTTATTTGCCCAGAAACAGATATGGAGACAAGCAGGTAGAAAAAGCTAGAGTGTGGTCTTTGTTGTCAGTGGAAGGAAGGTTGACTTTGTTTATTTGAGTAGGATCCTGGTCTGAAATACTGATGGAGTGAAGGAATGATAGACTTTTACTGGAAGTTTAAAAGTGCTTCTGTCTGTTGTTGTCTTTACTGGTTTACTTTCCAGTAACATGACAGTTTAATTAGCATGCAAAGGATACTCTGTTTTACTAAGAGAACTTTTTGGCAAGGAAGACAAGCCCAAAATAGGAAGTTGCACTGATGCTGTTAAAACTCAATCAGAGCCTGTAAAAATATAGTTGTAGATAGTAAAAAGTAACCATCATCTGAGTTACATGAAATCCTATTTCTACTATTCTTTCAGTATGCTACAGTTTTAGTCTCTGAAGATCTCACTGGTATAGGTAGATTCTCAGCTAAGAAAAAAATGGTACTTGGAGAACAAAACCTGGGAAAAGCTGATGCTGCAGAAGTTTTTTGATCCTTGGCAATCCCCTTTTGGCTTCTGGTGACCCTCATGATGTTCACAGATGTTAGCAGAAATGTGAAGCTCCTTGAAACTTGTGTAAAATTTTGCAGCAAGTAAAGTTCCAAGAAGATCAGAGGACAGCAGCATTTCAAAGATTTTTTTGGTGTTAACTCTCAGGGTTTTCTTCACATGTGTGCCAAGAGGGGTCTGAATCTGGGACTGCACTAAAAAACACTATTCTTTTGAAGAATTACTTATGTGTGTGCTCCTGAAAGATCAGGGAGACTCTGATGGCATGCCTCTGTTTCCTTCCCTTGGGAGGGAGGTAACGGGGATAAATGGTGTCCATCCAAATCTGATTATTGGCATTCAAAAAGAGACTGGAGTATACCTGAGGATGGACAGATCAGCTGTTTTCCAAGCCTTGAGGCTGTGTACACCATGCTGTGGTAGTTGCTAGTGGTTTTGTTCAACAGTGTTCAGCATGGCTCGGTTTACCAGAGTACAATCAACACCTTTTTTTCTTTTTCTGAAATGATGGCATACCAAGCCCACAAGGACGATTTGCTCTTCCTTGCAGAGTTTTTTGTGTTGGATTTGGTTGGAGTTTTGGAGAGCAGTGCTCTAATCTCTGATCAGCAGATGCAGTTATTAGCTCTAACTCTGAAAAATATTCTCTTGCAGAAGTATACCAGCCATCTGCTGAGGGGTGTCCCCAGAGATGTTGAATGAAAATAGAGCAGTTATTGTATTCTACAGATAGCAATTTCTTCAGAGCTCTGTAATTAATGTGACCACAGCTCATGCTTCCAGGGAGCATATCCAAGGAGAGTGTAAAACACTGCCTACAGCAATCACAAGGACTTATAGTTACTGTATTAAATAATCATTATTTCCCCAACATTCACATGATTTTTCACTTTCTTGGTATTTTGCTCATTTTCCAATTTGTGAGAAAAATAAGATAATTATGCAATACAATCAGCAAGCCAGGCAACGTTGGAGGTAGGCAGGTTCAAGCTGATACATCCCCTTGAACAACTACAGTGCAACTAGATGTTTATTACAGGACAGGACAACCACTGCTTATTATATCTAAAATTCATGTTTTATGCCTCTCCTAAGATCATGTGTAATGCATAAATTATGGCTATACAAGCTCAAAAAAAGGTTTTACTTTGCTTGTACAATTCTTTTTCCAAATAAAATAACAGCTTTTAATTTGTACCATAATTAAGTAGCTCCTTGTTATATTCACATTTTGGTTCCAGTAATTTGGAAGTGATAAATGTATGAGAAATAAATATCTGTTCCTAGATTTGTTGCCTACATCTTTTGATTTGCATTAGTCTGTGTCATCCTAGTCACAGTAATTATAACCCTAGGGAGTTTCACAATAAAATGGGTTCATTTGGAAACAAAATGCTGTGTAAGTGGTATTGGATGTAAATATTCACTGTTTACAGGGAAAACTGAAACTTTCCTCTTCAATGAAAAATTGACATCTTTTTTTCATGAGATGCATTTAGTCTGAAGGAAGGGAGAGGTACAGTATCAGATAGAGTGACTTCACAGCCACATAATGTCATCCCTTTTCTCTTTATTTTGTAAAGTCTGGTTGTGTTAGGACTGTGGCAAGGATTAAAACATAGGTAGGAGTAGAAGGACTTTCTGGGCTGAGATTCATGCCATGAAGAAGAACTGCATCATTCAGTCCTTAATTTGAAGGTTTATCCATTTCCAGCAGAAAATGAGTTAACCTTCTTGCTCTTGCTCTTCTATGGGAATGTTGCTTTAGAATTTGACTCATCTCATGGTTGGAAACCATCTTTTAATTTGAAGCCTAATATATTAATTGTTAATTTATACTTGTTGGTTCTTGGGCTGAAGTTATGCTTTACTGTAAATAGATTTTTCCTTTCTCTACTGCTTTTTGATCCTCCTCCTCAGCCTACTGACAATATGTACACTAATAAATGAAACAGAGACCAAGCCTGAGCTCAAGTACTGGCATGCAATGGTCTCTGCAGCTTAACTTTTAGCATTCATTTTGGCATGTGTTCAGTCCAGCCAGCATTGTGATCTCCAGGCCTGAGCTCAGAGGAAGAGTACAAGCCAGGACCTGTTTCGAGCAGGCAGTTTCTGGGGAAGGAAGAAAGTTTTGCTGTGTGGATGCAAACCATCCTCTGCCACTTACCCTGGAGCCAGAGAATGTGTCCAGACCTAAAGCTGTGGTTTGGACTTTCTCTTCTAGTGCAAACACTATAAATAGTATTTGCAAATTATACTGAGAAAAAAAAAAAAGGTTGGTAAAACAGATGTTCAGGAAATACCCAACCACAGCACCTGTGCTGTAAAAGCCNNNACAGCACCTGTGCTGTAAAAGCCAACCTTAATTCTGGAATTTCCTCTGTTTTGAGGTTTGGAAATTCAATCAAAGCATTCTATTAACAAGAAGAAAGGGAAGAATGCAGAAATGACCTTATGCTGAAGTATTCTCTCCCATACTAAGGTCCTCTGCTCTTGGATCTCACTAAAGAAATGAGACCTTGCTGTACCAACAAGGTATTGTGGTGCACTGAGGAGCAGTCATCATCCTGTATTACTGCAAGGAAACACTTGGCTAAAGCTTCTAAAGTGCTGAAGAAGGGAGGATGGGGAGACTAGCAAGTGAATCTATGTCCTTTGCAGGATAAAGAGAGAGGAAAGGTAGAAAGTTAAGGACTTTTTCCATTTACAAGGAGTCACTGTCTCTCGGGTGTTTTCAGTGCTGCTCTAGAGAGGCACCCTGTTCAAAACAGGGGTCCTGGCAAGAATGATGAGAAATGTTTGAAATGAATTTTTTGTCTGATAGTTTAAACCACCCAAACTGATGGTTCAGCTTACAGCATAAGGAAATACAGAACTAAACTCTTTTAGTTTGATTTTCATTTTCATTAAGATGGCAGTACTAATCCATGCAAAGCCCTGAGATCTGACAGGATGCATCATCAAGAAATGTGAAGATGACATTTTTCTCCCACCTTTCAGTATGAAAATAATGCAAAAAGTAAAGCTGTGATACCTATATTAGCCTAAGTCATTCCTCAGATGGATTTCATGTGGGGTTAACCACCATATTTCATAAAAAACATGCCATCTGTATGTTGAAAGGATAATGTATTTTCCGGTTCATCTTTCTTAAGATTTTGTGTAAGAGTGGTAGTTGTCATTTAATACATCCAATCTGTGAAATGTATGCATTTAGTACATTTAATAAGTAATTCATTCATTTTAAAAAGTGGCTAAAAAAAGGAAATGTAGTTCAGTCTGTTTTCATTTATGAAGTAATATGAATTCAAAGTATTATTGTTATAAGGAAAAAATCATGTTGCAACTCTTTCCCCAGAGTTTATAGCTCTGGATGACTGTGTTAAATGACTTTCACTTTCTTTTTCTCTCATCGTGCAATGCTCTCTGACAGCTGTTTTCAGAAAAGTAGTTTTCCGTATTTTCTTCTGTAGTCATAGATTTAGTACAGGGTTATTTCAGAAAGCATTAGGAAAGCATGAGTGAAAAAGAGAGGAAATGCAACGAAAATATTTTTGTTATCCACTTCATTTTAATCTTAAAATTTTCTGAAGTTGTTCTTCAATTATTGTATTGCTCTCAGTTTCACTAGCTGACTATGCATCATGTAAAATATAAACACCTTTCTATTTTAATCCAGCTGCTTTTCAATATCATCTAGTTACCTTGTGTTCTTTAGCTATTGTAGAATTTACAGAAGTGTACTTAGTATACTTTTGGTGTTTAATTGTTGCACATCTAAAATAAATCTGTTTATATTTTCTCTAGACTAATAATGCAACCTTTTTAGTGCCTTTTTACAAGAAAATCACACCACCAGATAAATTCTATTTTCTACCTTTTATCATAGCTTACCCTCTTAAAAAGAGGCTGAATGAAGGCATGCTTTTTCTGTCAGACAGGAAAGGAGTTCATGTAGTGGTGCAGACAGCAAACTTCAGGCTGGTACTGGAAATGATGTGGTTAAATCTGAAGGGAGCCAGCAGGTAAAAATTTCTATCAATAAATTCTGCTGCTCCTAATGTCAGCCTTTCCTCAGGAGCTTTGGCCCTCTGTGCTTGAATGGCCTTTCCTCCTCCTTCTTCTCAGACTTAGCCCTCGCTGTTCCTGCTTCCCTGTATATCCATTTGTATAGAAAGAGGAAGGTATCCCTGCCAACTTCTTGCCTCCCAGCCCTGGCACTGAAATTGGTTGCTGTTCCCTTGGCAGTGTGTGATCCTGGAGCTCTACAGCTGTATACTGCAGCTAGTGACAAATAGACAGCTTTGAGCTGCCAGCTTCAACTTCTCTAAGACATTTGCTTTCTCAACACATTTCTTTTCTTCGTAAAATGAAATATTAAGTCCAATCCTAAAAGAAAAAAATCACAAATATGGAAAGCAGAAGTTTTCTTCAGCATTTGGAATAAAATTTTTCAGTGGACAAAAAAGCTTTGTAAAGGAAATAAAGTAGGACCATCCGAGCTTTTAGATATTTCAGAGTCACTTGTAGCCGTGGAAAATGTAGATGAGGTAATTGGTCCCCCCCATATGCCCTGCAGCAATACAGAACTGTCAAGGTATGAGGCTCTCCTGAGTTCCCACCTTTAATAATGGGTGAAAAATTCTATTAATACTGTCTTAAGAAAAGTTTATTAATTTTGAACACCTGTAGGGAAGGTTTATTTTGGAGAAATAAAGACACTGAGGTGCTGGAGTGAGTCAGAGAAGGGATGTTAATGAAGCTCCAGAGCATTTGAGTGATCTGGGGGTGTTTAGCCTGGAGAAAAGGAGGCTCAGAGGAGACCTTATCGTTCCCTGAAAGGAAGGTGTAACTAGGGGGGTGTTGATCTTTCCTCCCAGGTAGCAAGTGATAGAGCAAGAGAAAACATCCTTAAGCTGTGCAAGGGAGGGGTTAGATTGGATATGAGAAATATTTCTGCACCAAAGCAGAAAGCAAGCACTGGAGAAGGCTGTTTGGGGAAGTGATTGAGTCATCATCCCTGAAGGTACTTAAAAGAAGTGTGGATATGACACAGGGTGATGGTTAAGTGGTGAACATGGTGGTGCTGGAGTAATGGTAGGGCTTGATGATCTTAGAGTTCTTTTTCAACCTAAATGCTTCTATGATTCTATGGAGGGGATGATATGTTGTGCTGGTAGGAAAGGATGATAGGTAACAAGAGCTGAAGAACAATGCCATCTCTTGCTCTCCTGCCAGAAGGGTAATAATCATAACTTTCTGGTAAATATTAGTGCATTAAATTCTTTGCTATCTGCTTTTTACTGAGAGCCAGTATGCCTCTATAGAGCGCTGTGTAATACGTCTCTACAATGAGAAGCATTTCCCTCTCAAGCATTGTCA
>VYZP01002481.1:2850-33974 GCA_013400635.1 Hypocryptadius cinnamomeus | reverse complement strand
TGGGTGAAGACAAGACTGCAGAACTAAAATCCTTAAGTAAGGAATAAAAATGACGCAGACACTTCTTGACAAAGGGCAGTTAAGAAGAGTTCACTGCAAATAAAGTGTGTGAAATTAATGTTGTCAGGAGCCCTTTAAAGTTAGTAAATTATATGGATTATTGTGAGGGTTGGAAGACCAGATCTGTGTTTGGCAGAGTTTCTCACTTGCCACGTTCCAAAAACATCTTTTATATTTTCTTTTGTTCTTGTCATTATCAACTTCCATATTTCTTTTATGATTCTGTGGGACTAAGAAGTTTGAAGTAATATTTCTACTCTGCCTGATAATGATTGTGCAACCTCCCCAGATGGTAGTCAAATCATCTAACAAATGAGAGAAGTTTTATTACTTCTAATGGTATTTTTCCTTTACTTCCATATGCCAGCTCTAAAGTTTCTTTATATTTACAGAAAGCTTTAGTTATGATAGCTCTAGTGCCTCCAATGTATTCAAAGAAACCTGCCAATCCCTATTGATCCTAACAGGTCAGAAAACACTTCAAGCCTTGAAAAGCTGACCTTGCAAGCTGTTAGATAATGCAGCACCCAGCATGGTCTAGCCCACAAATGGCTTCCTTTGAAACAGAGAATCAGTTGTGTTCTACTAAAGTTTTCACTGGGGTGATTACATTTTAAAGATGATTTTTGTGGACTGATGTGGGTTTTTTTTAGCTCAGGGCCTTTGTTGAGCTCTCTTTGCAGCAAATGGTATCTATTAGCTACTGTAAAATCCTGTTTCAACATCCTTTCACACTGTGTCCTGCCCAGTTCTTATAAAACACATACATACAATGAGATTTACTGCTGATGGTAAAAGGTTAAATTGTAACAGGTCTTACTGCTCCACCCATTACAGTTCCCTAAATTCTACATTGCATCATTTCTGTGCAATAACAAGGACTCAGGGTCTAGTAATCTCTTAATGCAGGGCTCCTCAGTCTCTAGAACAGTTCAGCACCGTAGCCCTGATGGAGCTATCAAAATAACACACCTTCAGCTGTGAAATGCATACAGCAGAGCCTGCAGGCATACTCAAAACTTGCCTGTTGGATCAAGGCCAGCCTGGAAGTCTAGGAGAGCAGCTTCTAGAGACTGTTCTCAGACACCAAAACCTGCTTTCCCGCTTAACTCTACATATTTAACAGAGGCATTGTAATTATGATTGTGGACACACTTCGCTTCTTTGTAATCATCACAGAAAGACCAAAATCTGAATTATTCTCTAGAGGTGTCTATTATTTCTGCAATATTGCTTAGTGCAAAGGGAACCTAATGAAACTCATATTTTTCTGATTGGTGCCTAAAATTTTGAGAGAAAAATGTCAGTTCAACAGAGATGTGTCTGTGGGATTCATTGTGTAGGTAAGAGATGATTTTACATCCCTCTTCTGCTCCTTTACTGCAGGAACTTGATCACAAGCCCACCACCACCATCACCAGGAGATGCTTTCAGCATGGATAATAGGAAGCATTCTCAACCTCTGCTCCTGGAGCTGCTTGTGTGTTTAACAGTGCACTGATCAGGGGGACACCAGTCCTGCTGGTGAGCAGAACATTTCATGGTGGTATGGCATATACAGGTTTAGGACCCTTCATTTGGGTAAATGAAGAACAAATCTTCACCTACTGCATTACAAGAGGGCTAGGTGAATGTCTGCTTCTGTGACAAAAGCCAAACTGACAGGCACCTAACTCCAGGAAACAACAGAGATTCTTTTTCAAGTTTAGAGGCCATATCAGACATAGGCACCTGGTTGGTATCTGAGGGCCCCAGCTTCTAGCACTTATTTCTGTACCAGATGTGCATTGTGAACCCAAGTAACTTAGGGACTGCTGACCACTATGCAGGAAAAATGTCTAATAGGCATTAAAAAATGAGCCTAACCTTTGCCACGTTCCCCATTTTGGCTCTATGAAGAATTTAGTGCCCTTAGCATGTCTGCACACAACACACAGAAATACACCCCCAACACTACTGCTCTGTGTGTGGCTTGTAGCTTTTCATGTAATTGCTCTCTAGCTCACTTAGTTCAAAACAATACAGTATAGAAGAGACCTCTTTGAATTGTAGTGTGTAAGCTAACTTGTGCAATTTCAGATGTTTTGAGTGGGGCAGCTGTGAGATTGTAGTTATGATGGGGTGAATGGTAGCATCCCTGAAGACATAGAGGGAAAAGGCAAATGGAGAGCTGGAGCCAGGAAGGAGCTGACAATCTCCCCACATGTTAGATGCAGAAAAAGCACATCCATCCCCAGTGAAGTGCTGTTGGTGGACTGGTCTGCACCTCCTGGAGTTTAAATGCCTCTCTTCAAAGTAATATTCTTAATGTGAATAAGACCTGCTACAAATACAAGTTTGTAAATGACATTAAAAGGGTCAGAAGCAGGAACTTCTAAATGTTTGGTAACTATATCTAACTGTCTAGAGAGCCCGAGGGACTATAATGAATCTATAAAACAAGTTATCACCTGCTCCTCACACTTCTATTAATTAAAATTCAGTAGAGAAGCAAGTCATTGAAATGAGTGATCTGTCACTCCCCAGGAGCCAGTCTGGAGCAGAGTGTCTGTCTAGACAACCCTGCAATTACCATATTTGGTATCTGCTATGCCATCTTCCATGCTGCTCCAGCCTGGGCACTGGGGTTATTTCCTAAGGCATGAAGGACAGAATATCAGCCCTCAAGTTCACAGTCATTTCTAGTTTTGACTAGACAAACTCCAGACAATCTGTTCTGATAGTGGGGAGGTCAATACAGGTGCAGAGCTGCCTATAAACTCTCAACTCCTAAATAACAGTGCCACCATCTCAACACCACAGAATATGGCCCTGCAGCTACTGGAAAAGAGTCAGTGCAGTAGCACAGCCCAATCTTTGGCAAGCAAAGTGACTGCCATATGTCAGAGAAGGGCAGCACTCTTACATCTAGCAAGACTTCTTGTGTTCAGAAGAGATGCTACCTGAGGTGGATTTGCTTCAGTTTATTCCGCTTGGGAATTTAAGATCTAGCCTTGCTCTGTCCACCATAATCAGGTCTCTATGCCCTTTTGGGGCTTGGGGAAGCTGGGATGGTCCTGTCCCTTTCCATCATCCTGACCACACATTTTCTGGGATGTTTGTAAGTGAAAACACCACACTGACAATTTGTTGCCTGGTTCAAGGCTGTCATTGCCTCGGCTGAGCAAAGGCTTTCTATGCAGAGCATAGAAGAGCTGAGGAGAAAAGTCCTATAGAACATTTAATGGTTTGACAACAATTCAGCCACAGACAAGTTGCTGAAGTGAAAAGTATGGCTAATGTCCAAGTGGCAGCGCACTGCAATATAAAATGAAAGAAAAATCAAGGCTTGATTTATGAGGGCTCTGGTGAAAATGCTATGACACAATAGATTTTAAATAGGGATTTGAGTCTTCAAATCTTTCACCAAGTAATATTGAAGGATCTAGACTTATTTTTTTTGTTTGTTTCAGATGGAATATTTGTGGGATTTTTTCTCATCACACAAAACTACTGATGGCAGTGCAAGTTGAAATAGGAATACGAGGTCCAATACCGGATTGTTCACACATGATTTCTTGTTACTTTTGAAAAAAATAAAAATATTCGGCAGAAATTCTCCATATCTTTCCCAGTTATTTGTGACAGACTTAGAGACAACTGTTATGAAAGCACCTAAGAAAATGCCCTGTTATGGTCACACATTGAACTGCAATCAATGCATCTGCTTGCTGGATCCATAAATATTTTATGGCCATCTAGCCAAGAATTCAGATAATGCTGTGTCTTGCACATAGGTACACTATTTTCATGTCTAGACTCCTTTTTCCAACTGGTTACATTTTTGTTTAAAAATATCCCCAACAAGATCCTCCAGATGGTGAGAAAATTACTAGCCTCTGAAGCCCAAAGTTCTTCAGATTTGTTCATGCTTTACTTAGGTGCACATGCTTTATGAACATGACTACATGCAAGCAATTCATGGATTCTCCTGGCAAATCTTGATGAATCCTGCAAACAAGTAATTGTCATCCTCTTACAAAAGCATTCCCAGTCTTTTCCTTTCCCTGCATTTCTTTGAATATTCCTTATTAAAATCTTTCAGTCTTTCTTTTCCACTTCCATCATTTTCCTTACTTCTTCATCTCCCCTTCCACCTCCCCTGTCTCTGAGCAAGTGACAAACCTCATTTTCCAATCTCCATTCATCACCTTAGCCTGCTGAGTAGTATGCAGTTCTCACCTGATCTCTATCACCTTTATTTTTGGTGAAGGCTTTGTAAGCAAGACAATGTGCCTGTGTTTACACAGGCCCACTGCATAACTAAAACCTGTTAGAAGCAAAAGTTGTAAGAGGTCAAAAATTAAAATAAGGTGGGAATGCATTTCAGTTTTTCATTCTCTCTTACAAGATCCCTCATGTCTTACATCTCCCTCATTTTATTCTCCAGCTAATTAATTTCATCAAATTCCTATTTTCATAGAAATGTGTCCTACCTGTCCATTTATCTTCCACCCCCTGTGTCTGTACAGGCAAAATTAAATTTACACAGCCATGGTCTCCTTTTTTTAATACAGAGACAGTGTACTAAAGGAAGGAACGCTTTGTTTTGTTGAGATGGAGACCCCTGATTTAAATAGGTGGAGCTGTATTCCCGTAACATGGCAGATTTGGGATTTGGTGAGTAAATTGCACCAACTCTCACACTCACACATGCACAAGTGGTCTCAGGAGTCATACTGTAAAGCAGTCCCTCTTGTAACACATCACCTCAGCATACAGCTTTAAGGGTCTTAAAGCTTCTATGAAAAAGTTGTTTCCATAGTTCCTGGCCATTTTCTGAAAGTGACAGATTCTGCAGCTAGGGAGTAGTTTAACAGCTGATTATATTTTTTTTTAAGCCCATTTGCTTATTTTTGTAAGGCAGGTAAATTTAAAGTTAATATACAACCCTTCTATAGCCACAAATAATACAATGAATCTTTGTTCTCCAATATTGCAGCAGGGATCTGATCCAGTGGACACTTACTGCTAAATTCATATGATGTAAATATAGTCTGATAAGCTTAATTCACCAGACATATATTTTTCTGCTTTATTTATACTGTACAGACAGTGCCACTTATTCCTTGAAAGTAGCAATGGATATAAAATAGAGACCATATGGAATATTTGCAAGCTCTGAAGATTTTATCATCAGATTTAAGAATATGTTTCTTTCCATTTTGAATACATATGATTCACTTAACCTTTTGTATTTAGGCTTCCCTTTGAGCTATGCTGCACTACTTTTTGCCTTCACCAGCTTCTGTAAGAGTACAAGTAATTTTTATTGGTAAAGATACGTGATCAATATTTACTCTCTGTCCCTAAATTCAGCTTATATTTTTGTTTTGTCTTTGTCAGTATATTCTTAACTCTCAATATGTACATTTAGCATAAGGAGACATTAGTGTTAACATTGATAACAATATCATCTTCAATCTCAAATGTAAAAATAAAAATAGTACATCATTTCTTCATAACTGTGATAATCCAAAATTTGTGACAGCTGCAATAAAGCAAAATATATTGACTTCCCTTTCATGTATTTTTGCACCTGAATCACACTGTCAAGCTCCCTCTACAGTTGTGAAAGCTTTTAATCACATGTGCCCATTAAGTTGTACTTCAAAGCACAAGGCAAGTATCACCAAGTCAGTCTCAATATCTTTCCTGTTAAATGCCCTATAAGTTGGCCAGCATGCTATGATATCCTCTATAGCCTGAGGATGAGATAAACAGGAAGTGCAGAGAGATACTAGATCTGCATGCTAACCAAGTCAGCTATGTGATAATAAAAATAGAAAACCCCTAGGGCTTTCTTCCCCTTTGTTCCAACAGACATGGATGTGTAACAAGCCTTGGAAAACACAAGATGAAGTAAAGATCTAAATATAGTAATTTCTGTAAAACAGGCTCATTATCCCTTTTTTTGGTGTGGACTAGGCCTGTTGTACATCATCATGATGTTTGTCCGTGACCAAATGGACTCTCTTGGATCCTTGCAGATAACACCTCCCAGAGTGCAGCTGAAGAGGATGTATGTTCCATTAAAACACAGATAATGGGATGTCTGGCACTGGAAAATAATTTTGAGGAATAACACAAAGCTTATGCTCCAAGTTCATGATCCAAAAATATTTCCTAATCACTTCTGCAGAAATAGTCATAGATATTAAAAAAAAAAAATCAAGGACAGTAATGAAGCACCTGTCAGATTCTCACATGCAAAAGTACCAAGCACAGCTGGGGCAGTAGTGAGCCCAAGCAAATTCTAATGCAATTTCTGAGGATACTTAGAAAATAAAATAGTTTATATTTACAGAAATGGGAAATTAAAGGACTTGCTGGTCCTGCCAGTTGTCCTTCACTATCTAAAAGGCAGGAAAATTTTGAATTACAACATAGCTGAATTTTCTGAGCAATAACAGAGGTTAAAAACATTTGCTGTAAGTGTATTGAGACTATAGAAATATGCTTCTTTCTAGACACAAATGTCATTAACTTGGTTTTGAGGCTGTAAATAATCTGTTCATTCAGGAGAGAAACTAAATACTGTGTGCACTATTAAAAACAGATATTTATGGCACCGTAGCACTTAATTTTTAGCTGTGTTTGTGAGCCCCTTTACACTTTGTCTGGGGAATCTTTCACATGCCCTAGGAAATGCAACAAGCCAGAGACTCCAGGCATCTGGGCAGCAGCCCTGTCCCTGCAGGATGGTAAGGAATGGCAGAGGGAGTGAGAAATTGCCCAGCTCCACTCTGGGAGTCAGGATTAACTACTGCACTTTTGAGGCACTCAGACACTTCCATCAGAGGTGTTTACAGAGTCCTGGCATCACCTGAACTCCATGGCAATATTGGGCCATGGACCTCTTGCTTGTCTCTTCCAGCAAAGACCCCCTGGCTGCATCATCTCCTGAAAGGCGTTGCCCTACTCTCCAGGATGAATCCCTTGGCATGACTGCTGCTGCCCATGCCATGCTAAGGAATACTGATGCCTCCTCACTCCTTCCCCTACTCCTCAGGAGTAGAGGAAATTGTAGATTCTCAAGCTCCACACTGACCCCATTTTCACTGGTGGTCACTGGCAGTTTTTGCAGTTGTTGAGCTGCTCAAATGTCTCAGAACACAGGAGTAAAAGGAAGTTTTCAAATAAAGAATTACAAGCACAATAGGAAACTACCACTGGGAAAGGAATAAAAAATGCAAAAAAATGTTGAAACAACTCCAACTATTTCCTTTTATCCCGATGGTCTTAACTTTTGCATGATTTAGATCAATGCTATTACAAGGTTTCTGAGATGTTAAACCCCAGCTATTCTGATAACTTGTCAGTTTAGCAGAGTTCAATTAGTTGGGGACAGCCTAAACCCTGTAGACTTTGGCATCTTGCCCATGGCTACACACATTTTAAACCACAACTACCCTGTCTTATGCAACAGTGGAGAAATATCACAGCTGCAGGAGTATAAGAAGGGTAAGGTTTCCAAAGCTGAAAGACTTTCTTTGACAACAGTGTTAAAAGGTTTAAGTGGGTTCACATACTCCAGTGCCAGGCCCAGTCAAAGAAGAAAAAATTGTTAGAAAAAGAGAAGAAGGCAATCGCTGAGGAGAGGAAATAAGGAAGTGTCTCAGGAAACAGGTAACATCTAACACTGACTTAGCAAGATTTAGCCAGATTCGAAGAAGGATTTGATGTTTGTCATCTAACCAACTCAAAAATTTTGACAGTCTTGTAAAACCTGCAAGTGCAAGGCATCCTGTAACCATTTGACATTCAAGTGAACATTTATGAAGGGACAGATTGCTTTCTTACTAGGGAGTTTCTTGCACCTTGATTTTTAAGATATGCAGTGCTCATTACCAGTGAAAAGATGTAATTTTATATGGGCCTTGGATTATTCACAATGTAACTGTATAAGGTTTTGATTTTTTAATAATTTTCATTTTTAGCAATCAAAAAGTGCTAAGTGGGAATGGGCAAGAAGTATGATAAAGATTATTGGGGATGTAAAGGAAAAATGCTGAGACACAAAAGATTAAATTCGTGCACTGAAATGGGAAAGATCATTGAAATTGGGGCTGGGAGAAATGTGTAATTAATTATTTGAATTTGGAATGTTTTAAATGCTGTCCTATCACTTGAATGGCTCTTAACTTGAAAAAGCAGGCTATTAATTTCTTCCAATTATCACCACACCATGGGTGGAAAGGGACTATTTCTATAGTTTTTGACACAATATCATTCTTTCACATTTCTTCCTAAGCTTCCTCTGTTTAAACTGCCCTTGTAGGTAAATTCACATGTATGGTGCAAGTAGTCTGGCCACTGGACCAAATGCTTTGCAAATTAGGCACATATCCATATCTTGATGAATGAGAGGATAACAAACAGAGCTTTGTATTACGACAGTTACAGGGTAGATTCTTGTTTCTATCATTATCCTCACTCAAACAATAAGTAGCTCATTAGAAATTGAATTAGCAGTGACAAACCAAGGACCTGATCATGGATTTAATGATGGTGCACCCTCTGACACCAGAAAATTAAATAGCTCCCTGATTGTCAGTTCTCTCATCACAGGTTGGCAACAGTTCTCTGTGTGTGAATCATGTCTCTATTAGATGTGACAAAATCATCTATGAAAGGGCCCTGTGGAAAGCATTAATGCAAATTATCAGTTGGGGTAGGAACACAATTTGTGTTGTAGATAGCACTGCTCCTAGGGGAGCAGTTCTCCCTCCCTCCTCTCCTTGTATTATACCTAAAATTCAGTGACCTCTTTGGGAGCAAGCGTGCTGCTTCTGTACACACCAGGAACATGCATAAGCACATACACACAGTACCTGATCCTGCTTAGCTCAGGAAATTCTGTATAAAGCTTACACATACATCAGCAAAGCAGTGGTATTACATCCTCAGGGGAGCCTGATTTAAAACAAAATAAGGAATATCTCCAGATGTCCCCTGTGCTCTGAAGTAGCTTAGATTCTTTCATGCACTTGAGCTACTCTTTTCACCAAACTACACAACTACCTTCTAGAAGTTCTGCAACACCAGCCAGCAGCACCTAGTCTAATCTCATGCATCTGATCTAAAACACAAAAAATAAAAATTTTAAATTATTTTGCTTTATATGTGAAGAAAAAATTAAGCAAACTTTAAGTCAGTGAAAAATTCCTTTTTTCACAATGTCCTGTGCCCAAGAGCATTTCTCATCATTGTCAAAACAAGCAGGGAAATTCATTGATGCCTTACAGGGGCACTGTTATCAAATACAATTTTACTACTAATTTTAGCTTTAAGCAAAGTCTGGGTGAAATCTAAATTAATAAGTGGATTTTATTCCCACATCTTTCACATTATTCTTTGGAGCCTTTGCAGCATTCCCTTGATGAATTTTACTTAATAATAGTAGGCTGAAAATATCTCCCTGGGGTAACTCTAGAAAATACCTACATTTATACAGTCCATGTCAAGAACAGAATTTACTAACAGCACTTCAGAAGAAACCCATACCTACTTCCAGGATTCCCCCAAGAATTAGCAATTCTCAAGCACTCCTGTAATTATTGGTGAGCCCAGGACACTGCCTCCAGATTTGTGACCACAGGAAACATCAGACTCTAAAGTCAGACTGACTCCTCTCTTCCTAAGCCCCATCTTTCTGGCGCACATCACCAGCAGATGTAGACTGTCAGAAGATCTGCTCAGCAATTGGTTCAGCAACCATCTGGAATTATGGGCTCCAGAAAGCTCAGTTTTCTTCTGGATTCTTTGGCAATAACAGAAGGGATTGTGAGAAGCGTGCATGCTCTTTCCTCACCTTCCAGGTACTACTTCTTCCTTTTTTATTATATATCCATGCATATAGAAAATGTGGCTCTCTGTACTGTGTTGTGCAGCTACTATGAGCATAATATTCAGGGGTAGCTTTGGAACCATTACATGTTTGTGAGACCTGTTTGTGGAGTCTCCATCTGACAACATGTCCCTACTGGATGCATTTTAATTGCTATCCCAGTCATTTGTGAACTCAGCATGCTACATCTGAATCGGCAACAGTGTGTGCTTTCAGGTATAAATATTATAATGAAAACAGCAATAACATTAAACCTCTGGACAAGGGGCAGAGGGATCTTGGAAGGCCACATAGGGCAGAAGGAACATCTCTGTTTTCCTCTCCTAACTTCCCTTCTACTGCCAGCCTGACCTTATTGAAGTGCTGAGACTTCTCCACAGACAATCCCCTGGCAGAGAGATGCTGCACTGTGAGGGAGCACTGCACTAAGAGCACGAGGACTCCTGCCCTGAAGTCCAGGGACTCTGCACATCTCTCCTCGTGTCCCTTCTCACTGAGGGGCAGTACTCTCACTACCCCTGTGGTGCAATGGTTCTGTTGGGTACCACTCTTTTGCCAACAAGGTTCCTTCAGTGCAAAGACCTGGACGTCTGTAGTTTCCAGAGCGATGGCACATAGTGCAGCCAAGCACTGAGGGGGATTGAGAGCGTGCTTTTTGTGTTAGAAGTGCAGATTTTGAGCTTGGTCACCACACGTGATAAATGTCATAACTGAAGGTATAACATGATATAGGTTTTCCTCTGTTTATTTTCATAAGGGGATAATGACCCCATTGTATGTACAGGTAGGATAATACAGTTTGTTCTTTCCTATTCATGCCTCTGATGGGCATCAGAAGTTCCAGGAGAAGAAAAATAATTTGAACAAAGCTTTCAAAAGGACTGACTTGTTTAGGAGAAGTTAACTTTGTATGTACTTACATCTAATAAGACAACAAACTTTGATTATAATGAAAGCACTAGCCACTATCTTTTTAAAGAGTTAATTGGTCTATCTCTGAAGCATGTTATGTTAGTGAAGTTTATTCACACAGATTCTGGACAACAGAGTATTTCTTTATATATTAGTTCATATATATATATATATATACATATATGTATATATGTATGTATGTAATGTATGTAATTGACCCTGTCAGGATCGCATTAATGCTCATTACATATGAAATTAATAAATGTCCAATCAGGAAATACAAACCTGCTTAGACACATTTTCTTGTTTGTTTTTTTTTTTTTCTTTTATTGACATTTGATTTTCTTCTTTTTAAAATAAAAAAATGTGGGCATTTTAGTATGAATGGCCACAGATAGCCCCACCATGGCCAGAGAAAGCAGGATAAGCAGAAAGCCAAATTTATCTTCCCTGATTTATAGTAAGTTTTGTTCAGTGAATCTTGGCACTTGACCTTGGCTTGGATTCTGCTTCACTGTCTCTGCATCCCACTCATGTTGCTGTCTGTGATGGAGTGAACGGTCTTCCAGCAAACAGAGCTCTGAAGCATCAGCTAATTAGAATTTCAGCCTTCACAAACATTTGACAAATTACAATAAATTTTGGCAGATCAGCAAGGCATTTCTAAATTGTTTCCCTTTGCCGGTTTCCAAAGCACACAGTGTGCAAAGTGTGCAAAGTGTTTGCCCTTCTGCTCTTGGTGGCCAGCTGACCTGCATGCAGACACACATCCAGGGCTCCAGACTAACAGAAACACTGCAGTACCTGCTGCCTTTGCCTGGGGAAGAGAGTGCTGCTGGAGGGAATAAAGCAGAGAGATGGTGCAAAGAGCAGGCAGGAAGCTAAAGCACAGAAGGGCAGAGGATGGGGATCTGGTGGGGAATCCAGCTGTGACAGCAAATGGGGAGTGGTTGTAAGGGAAACAGATGGGAAGAAAGGCAGATGGGAGATTAGGATTCAAACACATAGTAACCCAAACTTTTTTAAATTATGGTCATGGAAAAATGTAGTTTGCTTCCAGTCACTCCTAGAGATTGAACTGGATGATCTCAAGAACTCCCTTCCAATAAATATTACTTTTTGTTTAGCATCAGCCCTCCAAATTGCAAGTGTTTCACTCTACATTGTATACGATCAAAGAGTTTCCCTAACTAGGCAAAGATGATTGTAGCAGAAAATGTACATAAAATCAGATCCCCATGAGAACCCAACAGAAAGGTAATTTATTTTTTTAAGGGGCCATATACGAAATGCTACAAATAGGATTGGACTTTTTGAAATCAATATTTTTAAAATTTAAATCTTACATTGCTATTTGTATATAAAATTCTGTAGCTGCTATAGAAAAAATCACATATGAGAATTTAGAACCAAAAGATCTATAGTAGCTTTAATAAATTTTAAAAAAACCCAGCAAAAACAAAATCAAAACAAACAAACAACCACAGAGAAGAAACTTCTTTAAAGAACTGGCAGGAAAAAATAATTTCAGAGTGGATGACAAATTCATAGAGCAGATAAAGCAGCACATAAGGAATCCACGTCTGCTGGACCAAGGCTCTGAATTAACTTTAGAAGATGGAGCCAGGAAGCAGCAAAGAGGATAAAATGAACCATGTGTCCTGGAATAATTAGATAATTCTCTGACACAACCCATGCATTTTGGCTGGTTCAGGCCTGTTTCACGGCTAGTTCCCTGTTTTCCAATGTCCCTCACTCTGGTCTAAGTTCCTCTGCAACCACAAGCAGATGTTCTCTAGACTAAAATTCAGAACAGAGAAAATAAGTTATATTGAAAGATTTAAACAACTAGTGGGGTCATTAGCAATCTGCCCAGAGTTGATGATGCTTTGGAGACATTTGAGAGCAGATACATAAGCATGAAGTGGGAAGGAGGCATCATCTTCTAGATCTAAACAGACCACAGACTGTGCTCTTAAAACATCTCTGCACGTTCATGGGGAAAAAAGGCAAGGGAAAGCAGCACATCTACGTGATTATTTCCCAAGATGTTGTACTCATAAAAATGTTCCTTTGTCATTGAGATGATTTACTGTGTTCACTTGGAGCTATTGTCAGTCCACAAGAGCTATTTCACTAATTTACAACTGCGTCAAATCAAAGTTTTACAGATCTGTCATTTTATCCAGATTATTTTTAGTGCAGGTGATTTGCTTACACAGAAGGAAGCAGCAATATATTGTGATCAAAGAGGACTTGAAAGTCCAGAGTGCCAACACCAGCTCTCCATCAGGTGCTAGCTGACTCATTGGCTTTTAATGTGTAACTAAGGACTAGCAATCAAGGATCGCAGTTGATAAGACTCTCACTGAAGTTAACAGAAATGAACAAATGCTGTCCGAATGAATACTGATGCTGACCCAGTTAACACTGCTAAAGCATTAAAATTTGAATAAAAAGTGTAGGGAATGTTATGATGTATCAACATCTCTCTCATTTCTGTGGATTAAATCACTGCAGACCTACGGGTTCCTTTGCCCTCAGGTCCGCTCTGCCGCGCCGGACTCCGCTACACCCCTCGCAGCCGCTCTGGGAGCCTCACAGCCCAAGAGGCAGCACCGCAGAGGCGCGGCCGTGCGCGGCCGTGCGGAGCGGTGCGAGGCCGTGCGGGGCAGTGCGGGGCCGTGCGGGGCCGTGCGGGGCAGTGCGGGGCCGTGCGGAGCAGTGCGGATCGGTGNGCGGCCAATGCACGGGCGGGGAGGCACAGCCGGGGAAGGACCCGGGGAAAACATCAATCCCAACTTTCTCACCTTGACGGGAACCGAGCGCTCCCGATGTGTGCCGTCCTGCCGCCCTCCCTGCCAGCCCAGCCTCCCCAGGAGGGCCGTCCGACGGCCCGGGCTCGCCGCGACAGCTGTCTCCTGTCCCTGGAGGGGGAGAAACCCCAGTAGGGGGGTGCCCTGGGTACAGTCCCCCTCGGTCCCTGCTGCCCGGGGCGGGCCGCGGGCAGGGGCGGCAGCGCGGCGGGGCTGGATGCGGCTGCCATGGGGCGCGGGGGTCCCCTCGGACCGTGCCTGCTGCGGGCAGTGCTGCTGCTCGCCCTCTGCCCCGCCGCCGGCAGCACCTGGATGTGAGTAGCCGGGGGTCAGGGTGGGAGGGCTGCGCGGAGCCCGTCCCCTCGTGTCCGTCGGGGCCCGGCGCTGACGGGCGGCTGCCTCCGCAGGTGGCTGGGCATCGCCGCCGCTGGCGGGCCCGAGAAGCCGGGCTGCGCCAGCCCTCCGCTGAGCCGCCGGCAGCAGGGCCTGTGCGAGCAGAAGCCGGAGCTGATGCCCGCGATCCGTGAGGGAGCGCGCCTGGGCCTCCAGGAGTGCCGCAGCCAGTTCCGACACGAGCGCTGGGACTGCCGCTCGCCGCCCGCCGCCCGCCGCGGGACCGCCGGCCCCGCAGCCTTCGGGCAGCAGCTCAGCAGCGGTGAGTGACCGCCCCGGAGGGGCTGCTGCCGGCACGGCAATTGGAATTGTCAGATTGCTGCCCCGGGACAAAGGGTTTGCGCGGCCAGGAGCCCCGCGGGGCGGCCGCGGGGACCGTCCGTGCGTCCCGACCGCAGAGCCGGGCAGAGCCGGGCCGGGCGGTCCCCGCCGCCGTCCCGGGAGGTGCCGCAGGCACACGAAATGCACCGAGCAGACCAAACCTGTGCTTGTCTTTGCAACCCTGTTGTTGCTTCTTGTAATTTTCGCGTAGTACGTCCGTGGATGACACTGCCCGTAGGTAGATCCACTTAACTATATTGAAATACTGTTCTTAAGACTTATGTTGGGTTTATCCCCTTGTGTCATAGTTACTAAATAAGTGGGTTTATGACATATTATTTCAGAAAGGTCACTTGCAGGTAAAAATGTCTGCTCAGGGCACTAAATACAGTGTGAAGTGCTTTAAAATATATAATATGTTCTCAGTTATGTGATATCGATTAGCACAGTGAAACCAAAGGTGGTTTTTTTGCATAAAATAGTTATGAAATTGCTGGAATTTCCACTGAAACAAGGATGAGTTTTTTGTATCAAATGTTGCACCAAAGCTTTTCTGCAAGTTGCAAGGATCCTGCAACTTTTTTTTTTGTTTTTTTTTTTTTTTGTTTTTAGCTCCCTGGTCACTGATTGTGTGATGGATGTGATTTTAAGTATTGTGGTACTTCACTTTGTGTTCATGCAATCTTCACTTTGTACTAAAGCAGTGTAAAACACCCAAATTTTAACCATGAAAACATAAAGCGAGGAATAAAAAGTGATGCATTTTCCAAAAAGGAAAGGGGAAAATGGAGCCATATGTGTGTTAGTCATTCTGCTCAACAGGAAGAACTGTTCCTGAAGACCCGTAGATGAGTGCCACTGTTCACCCACAAAGCTTCACTAGTGTGTGCTGTGGAAGCCTTTTATGATGGTACCAGCACCACAGACCAATACAAACAGGAGAAACAAACTGGAATTTTCCTGCCCATGAGCAGAAACATTGGAGACTGGAAATAAATAATTTTCACAACAGTGAAAATTGGCCCATTCCAGTAAAATTTCAGCTACATGTATTGACCACTCAATGATATTCAATTTGCTTAGAGTATGCCTTACTTACCACAGTAATGTGTTAAATGTGGCTGGGTGCCACATTATGCCAGAAGTTTCAGAGAATGGGACAGGCATAAGAAGCCAGTCTAACAAGTGATGGCCTTTCATGCCGCTCTCTTTCCCATGGCCGGCTTATTCTAGGAAAAGCACATGGCCTAAATATCTTTGTGCTGATTTCTGCCTCGTTTAAGACTTTCGGGACTCTTTGCAACCTTTGTGAATTAGAAGAACATCAATGTTTGCTAAATTTAGCATGAGGTAAGTTTTGGCCCTGTACCAAGGTAACCTGGGATCATGGCAGCTTCTCTGAGATTTAGACTGACCTTTTTGTCTTCAAATCAATATGAGTAGTGAAAAGCAGAGTGAAGAGTAAGGGGTTTGGAATGTGGTTAGTTTGGAGTTTGATTCTTTATTTATTTTTTGGCTTGAAAATTTCTGTGGCAAATAAAATTCCTAATCAGATTTAGAAAGAAGTTACCAAAAATTGCATGGTACCAGTAGTGAGAAACAGCATCATTAATAGCATGGCCATATGAAGAGGCCATGCCCTGAAGTCATTTTGGGGTATGAACATCCACTGCTTTGAACAGGTTCACACTACAGACCAAGCTGTGATGACTTTAAACTTGTAACTGTTCCCTTTTAACAACCTTCATGTAGCCCAGGCAGGGAGGTGATCAGAGGCAGCTATGGAGTAACGTTTGCACACTTTGCTGTGCAGGCACCAAGGAGACGGCGTTCATCTCGGCGGTGACGGCGGCGGGGCTCGTGCACTCGGTGACGCGCTCGTGCAGCGCAGGGAACATGACCGAGTGCTCCTGCGATGTCACCCTGCGGCACGGCGGCTCGGCCAGCGAGGGCTGGCACTGGGGCGGCTGCTCTGACGATATCCACTACGGAATGTCCTTCAGCAGAAAGTTCCTGGATGTGCCTTTCAAGAACGCAACAGGCAAGAGCGGGAGCGGGCTGGTGGCGATGAACCTGCACAACAACGAGGCTGGGAGGCAGGTAGGTGTCATTCAGGTGTGGCAGCAGCCACTCCATCACCTTCATTGACAAAATGACATCAGCCAAAGGAGGTGAGGCCTTGGCTGCAGGTATTCGTGAGGCCAGTGGCAAGAACATCACCAAAGAAACATGTACAAACTCAGAATCAGAGCTGGTTTTAGTCAACTAATTTCTGTATGTTAAAATTAAATCCACACAATAAGTAATAGATCTGCAGTGCTTAAATAGTAAATTTCTCTTAATTAGATATTTGATATTCAGTAACAAACTTGAAATGGTCCTATTATCATCATAATACGATATGATTTTTGTCACTGATTATTCTGTTATTATCATGACCTGCATTTATAATTCTCTCTAATACTGAATGAGAAGGCCAGCTGGACACAAGGCCTCATTACTCATCTTGCAGAGTGCAAGTTTAACATTGTTCAGAGGGGAAATCAAGAGTTAATATTTTCTAAAAAACATGGGATAGAAATGACACCTTCAAAGTAGCTCATTGGTTAGGACACGCATCAAAGAAGTGAAATGAGACTGATTTTGGATGGCTTTTTTCAGTCCAAAGAACTTCCAACCCAGGGTTGCAGAGGAAAACTGTGTGTTTGGGTGTGTGACATTGGATTCTCCTTCCTGTCCTGCAGAGGATGTAAAATGGCGACAGCAATAGCCTATACAGGCGGACATGAGGCTGTAATCTAGTGCTTGGAGCTTTCAGCTAGAATCACAGAGATTTGTATTATTTTTCCTTTAAAATTACTTTCTTTGCTTTACTTTGGAGATTTCATCTTTAATGGCTCTCTCTGAGCCCATAATACTTTAAATCTGCTCTGCTCAGTAACACAGCTTTAACTAAAGGGGGAAAAAAAGAAAGGGAAAACCTCTGGTTTTGACTACACATATTGATGGACTCCATTGTGACTCCGAAATTTCCTGTAGCTGGAAGCAGCATCAGTGGGTTTTACTGTAATCAACTTTCCTATCTGCCATAGACAAGGAATAGCCATAGTAAGCCATCATAAGAGCCATGGTGGTATAATTGAAAATTACTTTAATTTCAAGTAATTTTTACAGGTAATATGTATTATTTCACTTAAGCTATGTAGTTGGAAAAGCAGAAAATCTTTCAGGTTCCTTCCAACAGAAACCATTCCATGATTCCAGGTGACAAAGACTCTTTTTATAACTAAAGTAGTTGAAGCAATCTTTAGACCTAAGTAAAGGCTGAGAACTAAAAGCTGTGAGTTTGATTAGATGTCAGTCAGCTAAATCATCTCCAAGGAAAGGTGGTTGGTATCTTGTAGTAGGAGATGTTAATAAGAGGAACAGAAGATTAAATGATTTCCTTAAGGAAAGAGCAAAGAGTTGTTTATCATATTTGTAGAGTGGAATAGTTAAGGAAGAAATATATATAGTCAGCTTCCATGCATTAATATTTTGCAATTTAATGGCAAAATGTAGGATAAAACAAATATTTTGATCACTGTCCAGAATGAAAAAGAATGTTTATTGTTGGTTCTTGGTATTCTAGCAGCAATATTATCTGAAGTAAAGTTTAGCATAATTCTTCCTTTTTATATTTTCAAATCTTAATTAGGAGATGCTGAAAAATGTTGGCCTTCATGTTTTGGGCCCTACAAGAAGAATGTTTTGATATCTTATGACCTTTTGTAATAAATACTATCATGTTCCTGGTTTGGTGTCTTACAAGAGCAGTCTTCCAGGGACAGTACTTCTGTGTTTGTTTGGAGTTAGTAAGAGAACTGGTATGTGCAGAATTCTCTTGTTGCTCTCCTATTTCGGTACAAAATGTTATTTTATACTTCCACATCTCATAGTTATCATATCAACATATAAAAATTTTAAAACTGTGTGTCTTTTGAGTTGTCCACTAATCAGACTCTCAGAAGGTTCAGATTGCATCCTTATTCTGCTACAAGATAAACATTCATCATCCTTTAGCATGGCAATTTTCAGTGTGCTTAGGTATGCATATGTGAGTTGGGCTCTTCTGCTCCTTATACAAAAGGATGTGGGGAGTCAGGCACTATGGGTTGACTGCTGGAAAAATTCTGCTCACTTTTCGACTTGTGGAAATTTATTTGATGTGGGACTTGTTTGGAGAGTTTGTTTTACTGATACTTGTGGATTGGTAAGAGACTCACCAAGTTCGGAACTGTTCTTAAGTGATGCATCTCTGATAGGACGTGCTTGTCTTCATGAATAATCGTATTAGTTCTACCAGTGTCTGAAATTGGGACATTTGATTGCAGGCATTGGTTCCTGAGACAAGGACTGGCAGTCCTTGTCTCACAGCTGAGAGCAGTGCCTGCAAACAGAAAGCTTAACTTGGATGTGTTAAGCATTAACTGGCATTAAAGGGTATGCAAACTGTGATTCCATTGGCACTCCTTGCTGCAAATCAGTCTCTGCTTTCTGCCCCATCTGTTCTAGTCACAGATTCCCACCCTGTGCTGCTCCCTCTGTTAATTGCACTGGATCAGTGAAAGGAAGGCAGTTTAAAAATGATCTTTCTCTCAGGTTTAATTTTAATAAAGAGCTGTGTTCATCCCTGTTCATCACTTGACCCTGTGCTCTTGTTGTGTGTGTTGTACCACCAAGGCTGAGTGGCAATGGGGGCAGGAGGAAGTGCTCAGATGGGCTTGTGGCTGACCACAACGCTGGTGGACCCAGCTCAGTCACCGCACTGCTAATTTCTCACAAGCTATCAGTCAGTTCCATAACCCACCTAAGAGAGCCCATCCCAGCTTGCTCAGAATGGCACATCCATCCACTAGGTTTCTGTAACAGTGCTCCTCTGAAGCTCTCCATGGAATTTTGTTTCATATGAAGAATCCTCTCATTATTTCATTAGTAACTGAACAGATGCACCATATGAACCTAAAATGTGAAACAGAACACTGCTTATGTAGTGAGTCTGGAGGTCATGATCCCAGTAACTCTGCAGTCACTGTGCACTGCTGAGGCACAGGTGTATACTGCAGCTGTAGCCCACCCGAAGGCCATGTTGGCTCTATAGGTACAATCTTAGGCTTGCTTGCACCATCAGGAGATGCCTAATCCCTAAATTTTGCCATGTGTTCAATTATGGGAGCTTTTTCATTGAAGTTTACATGACAGACTGAGATGCAGTAGCATGTTCTGTGATCAGGCAAAGTAAAATGCCACCTCTCTGTGCTAGCAGCTTAAAGTATATTGGAGCCCAGGCTTAAAATTTTCCCATCCTAGCATCTAGGAATCAAGACACTGAATCACATTTGTATTTCTTTCATTCATCTGCTCATTCATACACTGCTAATGTATGCCACATTTTTATGTTCTGATATCAGTCTAAGAGTTCAACATCAGTTTCTGCTCCTGTTTCGAAACTCTGTCTCCCTCTACTTTTGTTTAATTCATCCTCAGAGAAAGACTCTGAGTGTCATCTGCTGGGCTACTTGCCCACATGGCCCTTAGCACCTAGCAGGCATGTCCAGAGCTTCCTCTGACAATTTCTGGATCCTTCTGCCCTTAGTAAGTACCTTATTGTACTGCAGCGAAAATGAGGATTACATCTGTAACCTTACAAATCTAGTAGCACAATATGATTTAAAACTACTTTGAAATTCTAGTTACTTGACAAAAATAACTTAGCATTCAAAACTGGAAAAATGCTATTGAATCTTCTCTATTTTTAAGTTGTGTGTAAAATTTATCTTTTGATACTGTGTTTGGTATTCACATTTTATTAGGTCATCTGTCTTCTGACAGACTTTTTGTCCTTGTATTTTAAATTCTCATCTGCCTCAATCACTCTTACATCTTAATGAATCGTATTCTGATTACCCAGTGATTTCATTATTGACAGATTCTTGAGATATGAGCAAGGTCAAGACTGTCTATTAAAGAGAAACTAGTCTGTGTAGAAGAGATGGTAAGTATCTACCAGTATTAACTAGCAGCTGATTTGCCACTAAAAGAGTCTGTGTCTGCTCGTGGGTGAAAGTTTGCTTGTTGCAATATTCTTATTTCTTCCAGTAGTGCAGAAAAATCTCCAATTGCAAAAGCAGCCCACAGCATGTGGAAGTATTTCCTGTACAGGAGTACCCCTTTGCCAGGTTTAGTTTGCAAAGGCTAATGGCTGTTCTAGGTCAGGGCATATGCTTGCTCTTTCTTGCTAATGTTTTTTGTGAATGTCTTGCATATTTGGTTTCCATACTAACCTCCACCTACAAATTGTTCCTGTTTATTCACCAAAGATGTGACTCCAAGCAAACGCTTTGGTCACATGTTATCTTCAAATGTTTGTAGAGTTTTATGCAAATGCCAGCTCAAGATTGAGTCAACAACTGTGGGGCAGAATGTGCCAGGAGGCCTCAATGCCCAGTGAAACCAATGGACTAACCATGCTGGACTCATCTCAAACTTCAGTGACCACAGTCACCATAATGAAAAGTCCCAGTTTAGCACACAGAATAGAAATAGCTCATTTGATTTGCTGTATGCCTTGACTGGTTTTGGAATTTTGAGGATGGCATTTGTACTGCCTGAGCTACCAGAATGGAGTCTGGGACTCAAGTTTTTTCTGGTCCTGCAGAGGGCCAGCGGGGCTTGGTAGGATTTCAGGTATCAGATCTCACTGCAGAATCAAGGCTTAGGAACTGGAACAAATGGAACTACTTTCTCAGGGACAACCAGAGGAGGATGTTAGATTTTTCTTCTGTTTTTTTAATTCAGTTTCAGAAAGACATAGACTGACAGCAGCTAGTATATAGTACGTGTGGAGGCTGAGGGATAAGCAAAGGCTGAGGATGAAGTTTAATAAACATAATGTAGTTGGGATGTTGATTTCTTCCCCCCCCGCCCTGTTTTGGTAAAAGCGGTCCCTTCAAAGAGAATTAATTTCAATATGCATTGGCCTTGATGCATGAGGAATTTCAAGACAAACTTACTATGAGTTAATTTAAAATCCACACTTACTGCTAAATTTCCCAATTGCTTTGATTGTGGAAATTAAATATGGGAGAGAAAGGTTAGTAAAATGGAAGTTGGCAACATGGGCTTTCCACACTACTAACCAATGACCCTTGTGAGTCTACAGGATGGCTCCAGAAGGTATGTTAATGCAAATGTAGAAAAACAAAAATTATGATATCTGGTACTACATCTGTACATGTGTGATTTTTCAGTGCCTTTTTCAAACTCTGATGTGAGGGTTGCCACAAGACTAATTGTATGATTTTATACTATGACTTAGATGTTAGAGAAGGAAGTATTGTATTGATTGTCTCCTGAGTGTTTGAGTCAGTCTCAAGATAAAGATATGAGATAAAGGAAATTACTGCTTGTTTACAGATTCCAGTTATTTGAGGCTTGATATCCTATAAACTGAGCCAAAACTGTTATGTGTTACAAAAAGCTTAACACAAGCTTCAGATTCCCATTGTTGGTCAGACAGTTACTATTCAGCCCAGCGCTTGCTTCTGCATGGGCATGGAAAAGTAACTCATCTAAGTACTTAAGTATTTACTTGTTGGCAAGAATTTAATTTAAGTGTTGGAAAGAATTTAATTTAACTGTTGGCAATAACTGTGGAAACCTTGCTAAAACATTGACAGTTATAAAAGTAATATGAATGCAACTACCTAGTTGTGTTAAATAGAGCCATTATGAAACTGGAAACACTAGGAACTCATACTAGAACTAATTATGTCTAAATTAAAAGAACAGGCATTACGACTATAAGTGAGAAGCACCTGAGATTTAATACAGATTACCTGAGCTGAAGACACCTCTGCTAAGCCATGGTGGGTCTTTTGACAGACTTTCTGTGAAGCTTGGAGATGTGGTCATCCTCCTGCTCTTCCAACAGTTTGCCTTGAGGTGCCCTCTCCTGTGCTGCTTTGGCTGCTGAGCCACACTGGTTGCCCAGGCACTGTTGTGTGACTTCAGCCATTCCTGTGGCCTTAGTTACAAACAGGGTGAATGTTTAGTGGTCTTCATGGTAGCTGTAAAGTACCCTTAAAAGGCAATGTAGCTGGACACTTACTTGCCTAGTAAGTGTCTTCCAAAATAGGAAGGGTGCCATGACCTGCCCTATCCTTGCTTTCCCCTTCTGCTATTCCCCACTAGATCCTTTTGCCCATAAGAGCAATTGTGCTGGTGCATTCCAGCAGTAGGAGGAGCAACACAGCACATGTCATAGAGGTATTTAGGATGCTCCAGAATGAAAAGCCATCCAGAAATCACATCTTTCACTGTTGTGATCAATATTGCTGCATTATGGCCATTGCAAACTGCAAATGATGAGCAAGTCTGAAGATCATGCCTCTCATGGTGGGGGTCCAGGACTGGAAACCTGGTTCCTAACACATGCTCTGACTTTCCTGTTGTGGAAATGGCAGTGGCAGCTGTAATAGTAAATGCTTTGAGACCTCTGTGCTACTGATGTCAGGCAGCATTCCTGATGAATGAAAGACCACATCCAAATGTTGTTCTCCCTTTGCTTTCAGGCTGTAGCAAAGCTGATGTCTGTGGATTGCCGTTGTCACGGTGTTTCTGGGTCCTGTGCTGTGAAAACGTGTTGGAAAACCATGTCGTCCTTTGAAAAGATTGGCCGGTTTTTAAAGGATAAGTATGAAAACAGCATACAAATATCAGACAGACTGAAAAAAAAGCTACGCAGGAAAGAGAAAAGCCAGAGAAAAATACCAATTGGGAAAGAGGACCTGCTGTATGTGAACAAATCGCCCAATTACTGTGTCGAAGACCAAAAACTGGGGATCCCTGGAACTCAGGGAAGAGAATGCAACCGCACCTCGCAGGGACCCGAGGGCTGTAACCTGCTGTGCTGCGGGCGCGGGTACAACACCCACGTGGTCAGGCACGTGGAAAGGTGCGAGTGCAAGTTCGTCTGGTGCTGCTACGTGCGCTGCAGGAGGTGCGAGACCATGACCGACGTGCACACCTGCAAGTAAGATGAAGAACGGGAAAGATGGCCAAACCAGCCAGCCTGTGTGGTGCACACAGCTGCCGCAGGGGCAGCGATCAGTCACCGTGTGGGATTTCAGAGGGATCGGCCTCGGGGGGAACAGGTACTGCCAGACAATGGGTAGTCCAAGCTTGCCTCGACTGAAAGGACAGCTGAGTAAACATCAGGCTGCATGCAGGGACAGCTTAAACATCAAAAAGGACTCCTGATGACACATTTGAATGTGTTACTCCATGAGCAGAGACAGATGCTAAACTTTTCAAGTATTTAATAGACACAATGTCCTGACGATCTGTGTGGTGGGTAGGTACAGTGGAGAAATCTCAAGATCTCATTAGCCAGAGACTGAAGAGTTAAGAGAATTTGTAAAACACATTAGACATAATCCTTATGTCTGTGCATTTAAAACTGGGACTAGATGGATCCACTAGATAATTCATTTCTGCAGACTTCAGAAAAACCCACAAAGATAGGGAAAGAGTTCCGCTCTTGACCACAAAGCATTTGCTTTGCAGCCGTTCAGAAAACTGCCTTCTGCATAGTGTGCAGAAAAGCATTGGGAAGTGAGGAACGTGTGTGACTACAGAGAGCTCAGCAGTGTCTGCCTGGAAAAGAAGGTCAAGCTGTGCCCAGGGGAGAGAGGCAGGAGCACAGCTTGGTGAATGTGAATGGGGTACCCAACAGCAACCTCAGGATTTTTAACAGGTTGTCCTTCAAACACACAAGGGACAGGTCTGAGAAGGGACAAAAATACAGTTTGATATTTGAAGGAAATAAAACCCTTTGCAGGCTTTTTCCTGAGTATCTGAGCACACATTTTGCGAATCAGCTGGTAGTCACCCCACTCTTGAATTCTATGCAATAACCTGCCACATTCAACCATCTCACTGGTGGTTCACCATCATTATCAAAATTAACCACATGAGATTTAGCTCAAAGGAATCTGCCATAAAGCAAAGAATTTTTTAAAACAGATTTTCTTTATAGAATCAGCAGCTAGAATTTTTCATTAGGTTGCATCCTCAGTAAGTTCAATGCACAATATAATTTATGGATTGGCTCACACCACTAAAATATTTAAACTGTTAATGATAACACTTTCTCTGTCTCCATATGTTGGCTTAATTTTATTTTACATCTGTAAAAGGTTGTTTATTTTTATGCAGTGATTTAATGCCTGGCTTAAAAAGCATCATGTGAAAGGATTACTGTTGTTTAATTGTGCAAAGAACTATTTTTGATAAGACAAGAAAGTTTATATTTTGTAAATATTTAAATTATGCAAGTTATGTAAAAGGTTTCCACAACTAATGTGATAAGAATACAGCCGTTGAGATTTGTTGGTTAGATATGTGTTAATATTGTAGTGGCCTTCAACTGAATTTTGTTTGCATATGATGGGGGAAATTAGTCAGAGAACTGTAAAAATGTTAGGGTTTTTTATCATCAGGGTGGTTATAACTATTGCAGTTCATACCCACTGATGAAAAAACACTACGATTTTCTAAATGGTCAGTTAATTAGTATTCTGCATACTTTCTTTTTTATTATTCTCTTAAATGCATTTTACAAACACCGAAATCCCAGCTCCAGCAGTAAGTACGCCCACTGAAATCCAGGGAACTTGGAAGAGTTTGCAGTCCCTTAACTTCTTCCATATTAACAGCCAGTTTTTAGAAACTCAGGACAGTTTGGCTGAGGCTTTCAAAGTTACTTTGAAGAATTCATTTCCTAGTCATCAGTCATTTTCCCAGGAAAGATGGTGACCAGATTCTGAACTGTCACTCTTTATTGGATGTGTAAGTCAGGAAGAAGGAAACAAAATCTTCTGTGTTGTGGTATTTCACTGCCTTATATGGATTATCTTAGGAACATCAGTAACAATGAAGTCCATTATCTGCTATTTGGACCTCCATTGGCCTGACCAAATTACTATCTTGGGACCACAAAAAAATCTGCTGTCTATGGGGAAGGGTGCTCAGCATGCCAGTAAGGCACTGTCACAGGAGGTTTCAACACCTTCTCTGTGAAAACTTGGATAGGGAGGACATATCACAGTGGAAGACCCTGAAGAGAGAGTTGTGACCCCAGGTTGTTTCAGCAGTGAAAATAAACCCACAGGCTCCTCAGGCTGTGCCACAGGACCGATTGGCAGCATGGATGGGAGGTGACTAAACAGCACTAAGTCTTGACAGAACAGTATCATACTCTGCTCAGACCATACTTGGGATAATACAATTTTTGACACCTAAAATAACCTTGAAATATTATTTAAACTCAATAGTTTGTTGTTTTGGTTTTAGTTTTGGGAGTTTTTTTCCTGTTCATTGATCGCAAGATTAGCAGGAGAAAGAGAATTAAGCAGCTGCTTTGGCTGCCTCCAGGGATCAGAAACTTCCCAGAGGATGGAGTGATTTCCATGCATTTTACACAACAGACAATGTAGTTGGACTATTACAGTGCTCTGTGCTGATCCCTACCTCCCTCCCTATATATTCTAATTCCCCGAAACAGAGTTTTCATATCTGCATACTTCAAATGATAATAAACAGATGATGTTCATTTTATTAACTAATATACTACAAAACTTAGCACAAGGTGTAGTTGTATATGTGGTGGGTTAGGTCCTTTTGAGGCATCTATGAGAACTAAGACATAAATCAAGAAATCCACCAAGTTTTTCAATGGGGTGATTCAGCTGCAAAGACCTGGGAACTTGAGACTGTAGTGATAAAAAAAATGCCGAAACATTCAAGGCTGAAAAGGATAATTAAAGAAGATTGCTGTAGCATTTGGTAGGAAAAAACATTTGCAAGCTATGTTCCACAGAAGATAGCACTGTCTTCCACTGCCATCCATCAAGCTCAAAGAGGAGTCATGATGCCTGCTCAGTCTGGAGTTCCTTTCTTCATGTCTTTGCATGAGCCTGTAGCTATATCGTGCTATGGACAACACCCTAAGGAACTGACCTTCCTGAGGGTCTAATCTAAATCTGATTGCAGATTTAGAGATCATAGCAACTGAAATACAAGATTAAAGGAACTGGTTTGCATGTTCTAGAGAGAACATAGGGCAAGGAAGAATGTAAAAAGATATCTAAGTGGAGAGTCATCCATTTTTAACTTGCTAAAAAGTAATTATTTTCAGCTAAGAAGACTGGGATAGCACATGAGCCAACCCACCTAGATGGACAGTTAAGCACAGGAAGTGATATCTGAGGAATCTGTTTTAACCTGAGTCTATGAAGGATGCCTTAGATCTTTGTAACTTTGAAAGGGATAACTACAGAGGCAGCAAGGAGGAAATAAAAGTGGCTTTAATGTTATCAGAAATGCAAAGCATCACTAGTAGAGCATTTTCTCTCTTGCCATTCTTCACTTTTTCAGCCCCCAGGGAGGCAGGAGCAGGGTGTGGCTGAAGATCAGGAGTTTGTGCCCTGTTGGCCTGTTGCTCAGAGGGTGAGAAGCAGGGTCCCTTGCATCCCTTGTAAAACTTCAGGAGCCACTGACATCTTATGATAACACTGAACAGGTCAAGAGCTGTTCTCACACTTTCCTGCTTCAGCCTCCAAGTTCCCATCTAGCCTTACAGGTTTCTTCAAGTTTCTTTAACAGGCCCCTCGTATTCAGGCGAGGCTATGGCCTTACAGCCTTAAAACTGACGAGGATTTCATCAATAAAAAGTCCTTTGCTTAGTATCCACCTTAGCCATGATCCAAGTCAGTTAATGAGGCACTGCAGCCCTTCCCATCCTTACACAGGAAAGTCAGTCAGCACTTATGGTGACAGTATTATTTCCCCTTTTGAAATTACTCACCTGGCCTCTTGTTTTATTAATACACTTATTCTTGAAAAACCCTCAGACTGCAGAAAACCCAAACAGTTCAGGAAACATTACATACACATCCAGCATTTAGCAGTCACTTCAATGTTTGAGGAAACTAAGTGCCACAGTAAGACATCTAGAAAGCAAAACATGCTGAGCAAAATAAAGCTTTTTCCAAAGTGACAATCAGGAAACTAAGGCTGTAAAAGGGTCTGCTTTTCCCAGGGCGGGGGGAAAAGAAGCTGGATCATGATAGACACTAGGGAAGGTCCAGAGGGCAGAGACCCCCTTCAGTTTCTTTCTTAGGACTCCTATCAATCCATATAAAGCACTAATAGTAAAGAAGTAGAGAGCTGTGGTTTACAACGAAGTCATCTTCCCGTGCCTTGAATCTCAGCTGGGTATTCCTTGGTGAAAATTAAGTTGAAACCTTCTTGTGTCCTTCCCCCTCTCTTCTCACAGCTCTACTTTTCGAGGCAGACATACCTCATAACCTTTCTCTTCCCTTCCCTTCCCTTGCTGCTCTGTTCTCAATATGTCTGCAAGATGCTACAAATGCTCCCATCACCTATGTTTCCATATAGGAAAATAAGGATCCTGGAACTTTGTCACACACAGCTATTTGTGCACCTGTACCTTCATCTTTGCAACTGATTGCCTATCCCCAGCTGGAGAGAGGCCAGAACAGTCATCTTTGTGCTTGGCAACTCAAATGAAATGCAGATAGATTACCAGAAAGTCTCACTGATTTCAGAGAGTTCATCTCAGCAGCAGGATAGTGTAACTTGCTCACTCAAGGCAGAGAAGGCAGGACCAGATCTTGCAGCAAGTCAATAGAGCATGATGATGGAGAAAAGCAGAGACCCCATTTGTATGGCCACTCCAGTAATACTTTTAAATATTTGGCAAGAGTCTTATTAAATATGATACCATACAGCTTTGAGGACGTGGCTTAGAGAGTAAGAAGAAGATTTACACCAAAATTTTAAGACTCAAGTTATTTAAGATGCAACGAAAATAATTCTACCATTTCATTGTTTTAAAACACATTGTTTAAAAGGTTTGTTGCAGGTACAACTTTAAAGGGTTAAGAGAATCATGATATCTTTACTCAACTTGGATCGCTAATAAAGGCAGACATTCTCCATTTAATTTTGCAGAGGAAATTTTAACTTTTTAATTTGAAGAAAGATGAAATATTCACTGGCCTTCAAAGCATAATAATGAAGACAAATGTAGTCCAGGGAAACTACTAATGCCGCCAAATAGGGTTTCTGCCTCTTAAAACCCTGCTGAGTAACTTCAAAATTATTTTGGTATTATTCTGAATAGCAGCGTAGCCAATACTGGCATATACACCAGCAGAACTGAATTTCTGTGAAAATTCCAGGAATTACACAGTTTTTCACTACAGCCTTAAGCAATGCAACAGAATTTCAAACTGATTAGAAAAGGGGATTTTACTTCAATGAAAAAATACATGATTTTAACACATCCTCCTACACAGGAAAATCTGGAAGATTTAATAAAAGCAGTTGCACTTTTGTCAGGTGCATTTATAGCTATTTCACATTAATATTGAGGGAACCCCACATTATTTAAAAAGCTAGTTAAACATAGAGAACAACTCAGAATCCAGTCTTACTCTGGTATCAGGGATTATTTATTTTTCTTACAAGGTAATTCTCAATATTGCTTGAAATTTTTAGTGCACAGAATTTGACTCAGAAAATATCAACAATAATACTATTTCCAATGCCTCTGTTAAACTCATTGTGGGTTCCTGAAAAATACTTTGTGGCTTTTGCCCCATAGTACTAGCTTGAAGTTTTTGAGGAATATACCAGAATTCATAACACAAAACTCCAGGAGATTACAGCCAGTTCTGTGTCAGCCCTAATTTTGTGAATATGGACACGGTCAGTTAGTATGGTATAATTTAGTTTCAGGAAAAGTTCAAGCTGGCCCTACTTAAAAGAAATACAAATTTAGAAAGAAAGCAAGGTCTTCACACAGCTCTGATATAAACTAAAGAATAAGGCCACTTAAACTTGGTCCTTTTTTTCCATTAAAAAAGGATGAAGGAAACATTGTCAGTTAAGTTTACAAGTCATACATTGCATAACTCAGAACACACTGCTCTCTCTGACATTCCACTGAAGAAGATTGCCTCAGCTCATGAGAAGTACTGTAGGTGGTGAAAGTGCACAGCTGTGTACCCTGAAACAGCTCTCACTAAAGGCAGACTGCTTTCTAACAGGCTCTTTGTGATGGGAAATTTATTCCTGATGTTAGAACTGAAAGAGGAAGCTCTTCCATTACACACACCCACTGCATGACCAGCCACTGCAGCTGAACAGCCATAGGGAGAAACAATGGTCAAGCAGCGGTACAAAAGCTGCAATCAAAAACGAAAAATTTAGCCACTACTGCTGCTTAACGTGCCAGTCCCTTCTATACAGCAAACACTTTCAAGTTAAGTACAAATTCTTCCAAGATGCTTTTAAATATCACACATACTATTTACATATTTACCTTAGTTCATCCCCTAAAGATAGAAAAAAAAAAAAAATCTATTGTGCTTTTCATGACATATCTGTGTTACACTATCATGTAGTCTTCCTTTGCTGATTACTCAGTTTTGATAGGGGACTACAAAATAAATTTTTGGAGCACTTGGTATTAGAATAACCAAATAGTTTTAATAAAAATTGATGATGCCATTAAAAAGGCAGAGGATAAAAAAAAAATTAAAGCTCCTTATTAATGCATTACTAAAATCTGCAATATTCCACCAAGTTTACATAGTCACAGCAACATTGCACTGTTAAGAGGACAGTACATTTGTCACAATCTGTTTATTGTCCACATATGCTATTTATTAGCCAGTTATCTACAAGTATTATTTACCACAGGCAAACTAAATACTGTGCTTTTAAGAAACCTGCATAGAAATGATTGGATGTTTCTTTTATTTTGGACATATTTACAAAAAGAATTTTTATGTGTGTCAGCAATAAATAATCCCAATATTCAAAATGTCAGTGCTCATGCACACACTGACAAGATGGCTGCATGCTTTAAAAATAATTTTTACAGTACAGTCTCCTTCGTAGCCCTCTCTCTAATAATAGCAGAAAGTGCATTTTCTTCCATATTCTTTGTCCTTTTCTTCTGTTTCCATTTAGTCTTGCTTCTGAGGGATACAGCCTTCCATCTCAACAACCTCTGGCCAGCCTTCATACTTGTTTGTGTCCTTGTTATTCTTTATATGCTATAAATGGAAAATATCAATCTGCCATTAATGTGAAGTCATTTATCCTTTTGCTTTAACTCATAGTTTTAAGACATGTACTTATTTTCAGGCCACAGACAAAGAAAAAACATTATTAACTTCTTGTGCTTTGAATCAAACATAACAACCTCTGAGTATTCATCATTTAAAGTAACTTGCTCAGACAAGTGTATGGTAAAAAGTTAAGCCATACAGGGAAAACATTTTTAAATTTTATTATAGATATTTGCTTAGGAAGAGAGAAGCAAGGAAATGACCAATTGCATTAAAGTATCAACCACTAGGTAAAAATAAATAAGGACGCTAAATTTACAAGGCAATGAAAACAAATAGTGAGATTTGAAAGAACATTTTATTTATCCACCAAACAACCATCTACATTCAGGTAAGACATTATTGCCTCCAAGAGTCTGCCACTGTTTCTGCACTTAGATTCCCCTCCCTTACAAAGCTGGCAGAAAAAACCACAACCTTACTCTGCTAGTACAAAGCTACTTCTACCAGTAATTAAAGGCAACATTG
>VYZP01002480.1:15367-32831 GCA_013400635.1 Hypocryptadius cinnamomeus | reverse complement strand
ATTATTTACATTTTTCCAAATTGAAAACACTTAATAAACAATTACAAATAATTGTAACACTGTAGGAGTTGTTCACCTAAAAGAGATTTTATCTTTTGTAACTTAAGATGAATCTCCAGCTGTAAAGGTTAAATTTACTTGAAAGTCATGATTCAAATAGGTTATATTGGGAATGCCATTATACAGAACCTAATTGAAATGTAAATATGTGAAAAATGTAAAAAAATACACAATTTAAGGGTTTTTTATGATTAGTTTAAATCATGATTTATGATCACTGAATTATGTCACCTACATTAAATTTTATTAACAGGCAGAGGGCAGAAAAAGGCTGAAGCACATATGGTGATAACTGAGAACTTATCACTAGACCAGATCTGAAAATGAAACAAGCAGAGTTTTCTCTGAGAATCCAAATATTGAACTGCTGTTGTGTAAATATTAGATGAGATCTATACATTTTCTTTGAATAATAAAATCAATTTTTCAAACATATAAAATAGTTAAGAAACTGTGGTTTCATTTCCTGTTGCAGTGTTATGACTAAAACACTATGAGAGAAATCCACTATTCCTTTAGTTACAGATTAGTTAAAATGTGCCCTACAATCTTTGTGATTTCAATGTCAGTAGGTTACCAAAAGCTACAGTTTGTTGGAGATTGAATTAGTGACTTCAACCATGGCCTTCTTCTAATTACACAAATAATGTAAGCAGTAAAGCCCTGGATTACACTTCTTCTTAAAAGTAAGAAATTTTCTGTTCTAATTCTGGCTTGAGCTAAACTTGAATCAAATTATATGCATGTCAGACATATTCAGGATAAACACACAGTTTCACAACCAAAAGAATTTATTGCAATTGCATGTTCTGCTCTTTTTCAGACTTTGTCTCAGGAATGTTTATTACTCTTAAGCAAAGCTAGATCAATTTTGACTTAATCATAAAACAGAAATAGCTTTTTTGTTTATTACATGCAGAAGAACTTTTTGTCCCTACTCAAACATACTCAGTCTTGAAGCTAAATTTCCTAAGCAGAGATGGCTTACTGAGTGATGTGTTGGCATGATGTAGCAGAAAACCATTATAATGGACTTTGACAAGGACTTTTGTCAAGGTCATGCTAAATTCTTAGCAGCTTGGCAGGTCTTCATGTACCATGCCTCTCTGTAAAATGCCTATGTCAAAGACATAACTGAAGCCAAAGACTCAAAAAGAAACCATACCAAATCAAGGTGGAAAAAGCAGTGGTTGCTATAGGTAGGATGAGTAAATATTGAAACAAACTGTCATGGAAAATGGTGGGGACCCCATTTTTTACTATTGATAAATTCTGTCTGAATACATTGCTGGAGAACACACATTAAAAATAATTGTAACTGGCAGGGTACCCATGTGGATCTCTCTGCCTACTGGCATAGACAGCAGAAAAAGGCATTGCAGCCCCTTCTTTCCCTGAAGCACATGGAGTAAAGAAATAGTTAAGAATTGAGAGTCACAGAAATAATCCTGCTCCTGGTTCTGTCCCTCTTAAGTGAAATGATTTTCATTTACGTCACCATATTTCATCAGGCATTATGTGCCTGTCTGTGTTCTTGGAAATTTAGTACTGATTGATGATAATTTTCCTGGTAACAAATATTAGTCTTAAATTTGGGAAATTAACATTTGGTTAGTAGATATTTAAAAGGAAATCAAGTCTTTCAGAAATAGTGTTTACCTTGAAATAAAGAGAAGGCCTGTTGTTTTCATTTCAGTGTAAAGCTCATTTAATTTAGTTAAATACTCATTTCACTCCAGAACAGAGACACCACAGCAAAACCTACTCAGGAAGGAGATGGTATTAGGATTTTTCCGTAATCAGGCTTCATTTTCTAAAGTCTTCACCTTTTAATAGATGTAAATATAATTAGATGGCTTTATTAGCCTTCAAGGAAGGAGCTGGCTACTCTTTCCATGAAGAAACCATGTGTTCATGGTTCTAAAATCCCTTCAGAAGTTATAGCTCCCACATCAAAATAGAAGCAACTGTTAGACAAATCTCTGTGGAAAATGGCACAGGAAAAGGCAATAAACACATATACATCCAGTTTTTCCATTTAATTGATGTTATTTAGAAGGTCTGTCATTATCCATTTCAGTTCCTGAAACATTAAATCTGTGAAATTAAAATAGTCATAGGACCCACCTTCATAAATATTTTGCAAATCTGTTCATAAACATTGATAAATGAGCTGAGCAACATCACTATGATACTGCTCTCCAACACTCAAAAGGAACAAATACAGAGCAATGCAAATCCAACCACTGTCACCATTAGATCAGATGTGACATACACGTGATCAGAGTCAAGTAGAAAAAAGTTTTTATTCAGCGTGTTGTCCAGCTGATATACTCTTAACAAAGCGCGATCTTCAGCCATTAACTATATTACGGTAACTTATTATATTCATTGGTGCAAAGCAATTAGTGTCAATATAATTGGCAAAATTTTACAGAAATTTAATAAGGCAAGTATACACATCTACTTATGCACGTAGTCTAGCTTACAAAGATTTTCATGTATCTTTTCTAATTTGTTTCCACGCTGACGGCCTTGTCTTCTTCCTTGCTACGGATAGACTCGAAAATCATCAATTGTTATTTCTTCTATTAACTCAGCTTTGCTTGCAGGCCAGCTGTCAAGCCCCTCCATAAACCACATCTAAGAAAAATTGAAAGATCAATTCTTTCCTCATCCATTCATCTCAAAATGCTGGAAGAGATCCAAAACTACACTGAATGGTCCCAAGATGTCTGGCACAAATCACCATACAAAGCACTTTGTCCTCTAAATGCCCACAAGCAAGTTTGTCACAAAAACAATTCCTTTCTTTATGACTGGACTGTGAAGAGTTGAGGCCATTGCTCCAGCCAAGGGTGCTCAAGTTTTTCACTTTGTCTTTCGACACCCTTTTTGTCTTCTGCAGGAGTAGTTGTCCCTGAGAAGGTTTTTACCTTGAAAAATTACCTGTTGCCCATGGGGAGGGTAGATCCTTCTGCCTGACTTGAACCTTGCAGGATTCCAAAGGGACTTTCCTGGCTTTGCATGTCTTTCAAAGGTTGGCTGGAGAACTATCAGATCTTTAAGAAAAGGACTTAAAAAATGAAAACATACAATCTGATGCTATTTAATAACAATTATTTCACCACCAGAAATTATCTATCAGTCACTCAGTCATACATGTTTTTTCACTACTGACAAAAAGGGTTTTTAGGTTTTCAGTACTGATGCAGCATATAAATATCATTGTGAATTAAGTGTATTACAGAAACAACTGGAGCACACCATGTACTAATCAGCTTGAAATGAGTTTACTGGTCCCAGGACAAACACAAACCCACTAAAAGCATAACTGTGTGTCCACAGAAGTCCAGCAAAGCTTCAGATCTGATCTCAGAGTTCAGAAGAACATGAGCCTGTATTTAATCATAATGGACAGCTTACTACAAAGCATCACCGCGCCTTAAATATATCACTTTTATGTTAAAAAGTATCAAGTTCTTTCAACAAAGTAATTAGCGAGGCTTTTAATCTTACGGATCTTCAAGTGCTGCATTTCCCCTTGTGGTGGTGGCTCCAGCTTCTCTGCCTGTGATGAACTTCTGCCTGTCACAGTGTCACCCACCTGCCCCCACAAGCCCTCACCATCCACACCCTCCCAGCGCTGGGGCTGGTTCCCAGCTGTGCTGTGCTGAGCTGCTGAGCAGCATTCACCAGGTGTCTGGCCAGCAACACGCCAAACACAGCAGGCAATTTGCAGGTTTTTTCCCAGGGAAGTTTTCCTTACTCAGCTGCAATAGGAACTATATTTAAGTAACCTAATAACAAAAGGTCTGTTCATCTGAGAAAATGTTATTAACACTGAACAGTAGAGTAAAACTTTGTTCTCATGGAACACAAATACACAGACACACAGGCAGAATTACTGAATAGCCTTTATTGCCTTGGAAAACCTGCAGAAAGATTCTGTGTTAATGAAACCCACATAAAGAACTATGTATTCACCACCTTACACTTTCAAAGAGAAGCCTAACAGCACAGGTTTTTTCCTAACTTCTTTTTATCCATTTGTAAATGAATGGGAAAATAGGCAAAAGTCACAAATAAAAACCAAGGCTGCTATTCCATACAACAGCTGACTGTGCTGCTGATCCCACATGCCAGATGCTATACTGCCATGACCAAATCTGGTGCTGACATAAATATTGTCCATACTTGTAAATTGAAATTACTTCTGGATGCAAGACATATGCACTTTTTTTTTAACCTAGAAAGCTTAGACATACAAGTTTAAAACAAGCCATTACTGTTAATCAAAATATTGTTCTAGATTTTCAAACATTGTAAATTACTTTGTATAACAGGCATAGGGAAAAAACTTGCTTTTTTCTTTTTTTTTTCTTTCTTTTTTGCAATGCTTTTAAAAAATCTTACCTAACTAACTGTATTGCGAGATGTGCTGGGGCGGATATCAGGATAAATTTTAAAGTTTATTTCCCTGAGAAACTTGAGTTCTGCCAAGTTAAATCTTCAGGCTGAGTGGGGTGTCCATTAGGAGCAGGTGGTGGCTCATGCAGAGACAGGCTTAGCTGAATAAAAGCTTAGTTTCCAGTAAGTTCTCCTTCCCATTAGATTAGAAGCAGGTAAACCTGGAAAAAGGACAGAAGACAGAGGAAAAAGTACATTTCTGGATGCAGCAAAAATGAGGGAAATACAGCAGAGATCTCTGTAACCCGAGACAGATGCTGCAGGCTACCAGTACCCCTCATTTTATACAAGTCTCATAGAAAATCACTGTCAGAAAGCTCACAAAAAACTGCCATCCAATGCCAATATTTACACTGAAATCAACAATTTTACCCAATGTTACTAGGCAGCGTTGAGTGATTCAGAGGTTTTACACCAGGAGACAGCTTGTCAGTTATATCTGCCTGAGAAAGAGGCTCAAAGTTCTCTCAACTCAGACAAGTTGAAGTGGGACATGGGAAAGCGTTGCTCAGAGAGGCTGGAACTAGGCAAGACCCTGAGAAACCTGACCTGACTTCACAGTTGGATTAACTTTTAGCAGGGAGGCTGGACCAGATGATCTCCAACAGCTCCTTCCCATCTAAAACTCCTCTATGATTACCTGATTTTTGGATAAAACTTGGGTTTTAGTAGAGTTTAGAGTTTAGTTCATAAGTTTTATCTGTGCAGTTAATCTATTTCCTCCTATTCTTTTCCATTACCATTTTTCTCTCATGCCCACCTCTAAGCCCTCTTCTTCCCTACTGTCAGACAAGGATCTCCCTTCTCCCAGCCATTCTGTCCCCAGAAGTGATCATTAAAAAAAAAAAAAAGAAAGAGATGGACTCCCAGTTTAGATGTCAGGCTCAAGACCAAAGAACAGTTTTTTTCCTCTTTCTCCATCCTAGCCTAGGGCATTTCCAGTGCCAGGCACAATATTTAAAAGTATATTGTGTATTAATGTGCAAAACATAATTACTCAAAGATTTACAAATCGACTGCATTCTCACAAATTCCTGCAAATTGAGATGCTAGGGGAAAATGCATCATGAATGTTAACACAGGAAACACTGGTTGTTCATTCTTCCTTTTTTCCCTAAACATACCTCAGAGCATTTCAGAAATGTCTGAATGCCTGACACTTCCTAATCAAGCACAAACTGAGGCAAATAGACAGTATGGGACATTTTTGCTCCAACTGTGAAATATTTACAAGGCTAGAAGCAATCATGACCTGAAACCTACAATGGGAATTACTCAGTTATCTCAACAAAAAAAGGCGTTACCACCAAAGGCAAAATTAATCCCTTGGTCATCTCTTAAAAATTGATATTACAAACCAACAAACTAGAGCATAAACTTACATGACAACATACCTGCTCTCTAACTTCAAGTATCTATTAGCCATGTGCTGTCAGCCCAAATTAAACCTAAAATCAAGTCTGGCTAAAATAAATATTTTGTTATGTCTTCGTCTAAATAAAAGATATGAATGGAAATGGCATGTCTCAAAAGCAGTGGCTTGGCTCAGGTGATGTTAGATGTTACATGAGTTGTGCCAAATATACCAAACTTTTTTTTGTCTAACATATGAACTTCTATTTCCTTCAAAAACAACTGAACTATTTCTCCATAGTTATGGCAGGGCTCAGAAAAATGTGAGAGAAGCAGGTGACTGCTTGATCTCACCACCACAGGTGAATAGGCAAGGTTGGAAAATAGGATAAGTACTGGCTACATCTTTCCAGTTTCCCAGCTAAAAGATATGTGGTAATACAAAGATCAAATAATCCTGCAGCTACTGAGGGCACTAATTAAAAAAAGGAATAAAGAGCATAGATGACCTGATAGCACAGTAAAACTATTCATGCATACTGTCTGAGAACATGCTTTGATGTTTGGCTGGATGCAAGCCACATGTCACACCAGAAAACCCATAAACAACAACAACAAAAAAAAAGAAGCTGTGTGGGTACAGATTGTTCAAGTTGAAATAGGCAGCAGTGGCTGAAGATGAAGAAAACAAAGTTGTTCTAATATTAAAAAAAAATCCCTGACTCTCAAAACTTACCAAAAAGGAACTAATACTAAAAACAGACTCAGATTCTTACTTGGGTCCTAATCTTACCATTGTCTCCACTCACACAGACGTTTGCAAGATCCTACTGGACACAAGCATGAATACAGAAATCAGTTCTAGGAAACGAAGAGAGAAATGTATTAATGGATTTATGTGAGGCCAAGAATAATCACAGAAGGTTCACAAATTGTTACCTCCTTGCAGCTTCTTCCAATGTGTATAATCATTATTATTGTATTGACGCCAAAAAACAGGGAGCTATATTTAAACTCCAAAGAAGGTATCTGGAGTTCAAAATGCTAATCATATTTACACAGAAAGGGAAGGAAACCTCATAATAATGTACATATGAATTTTATAGACTTATTCGTGTTCATTAAAAACAGATGTTCTCTGTAGCTAAAAAAACCCCAGGAACTTACCAGAAGAGAAAAGCAGACACGGTTGGTTAAAGCATGGCAGATATTTTACCCCACCATGTGTTGTTTTTCAAGCTTCTAGCAGTCAGATGGCTGATGGAAAATAAGCACAGTCATTTGTGAGGGCACAGGGAGTTATCAAATAATAAAGGCTTTGTCTGATAAAAACTGATTGGTTCTTGTGGCAAAAGAGCAGAATTCCTTCCAAAGGTTAGAATGGAAATTTTTTTTCACTGCTTGGAGTGTAGGCTTCCCATTTAAAATATTTTATTTACTAATGCAAATAAAACTTTGGGCTTTTTTTCTATATCCTTGAACACAATAGTTCATATGGTAATAAACCTACAGAAAATCAGCTGAAGGCAGATCTGACATTCTGACATCTGCTTTATAAATCTCTTCCTTCTGGTTACTTACTGACAAGAATTATAGAGATAAGTATGTCCTGGGCANTCCCACAAAAATCCAGAAAAAGGCTCCGGGGAAAAAAAAAAAAAAAAAAAAAAAAAAAACCCGAAAAAAAGAAAAACAAAGTAATTTGGATGCCATGATGATCTTAGCCTGAGATTTTGTATTTTAAATTTCTGGTAGATCTGAAAATTCTTATTAACAAAAAATATAGCCCAAGAGAGGAAAAAGTAAAAACAGTTCAAGGAACTGATAAGTGGATGAATTTACCTGAATGAATAATAAATTGAGGGATGTCTTTTCTCTCCTACATATTTAAAGCTTTCTGAATCGAGCAGGTCAGAAGACTCTAAAGTGTCATTTACCAGAATTACCCAATTTTAACTTCAGCAATACCTACCAACATGATTCTGTTCAGTCTCTTATCAATTAAGTCAGTCATAAATGAGGCTATAGCAGCTATTAAGTGAAAGTACCTGCTGAAATCGATTATACCATATGTACATAACCATTAACAAGGCTGACTGCAGTCCCCCACTCTTAAAGGCACTAATGGCAGAGCCAATGTACAGTATCTCCCACTTTTCCTTCTTCAGGGACTGGGCACTGTAATTCCATCCTGTTTTCTTTCTAACATGGTGTCTCAAGGAAATGAGGCTTGTGCAGACACACTGTCTATCGCTGTAGCTGTCTCTCTCCCCAGGGACTTCAAGTTTCAGCCAAACTTACAGAGGAACAGAAGTCTCATAATGTTAGACCAACAAGCTTCATAAAAATAATCACTGGATAAAGGAGAAGTAACAAGCAAATGCTCTGACTGTGGAAAGAAGAACCAAGTAAGTGAACGTGAGCTTTTTAGCTTTACTGGAGATTCCATCTGGACAGGATACCCAGCAGATGCTCTATTCATATGAAAATCTTCAATAGGAGTTTGTAATCAAGTGAAAATGCAAAGATTGAAAAAAAAAGTTTTCTTCTTTCAGGATTTGCAATAAATAATTGTTTTTTCAGAACATTGAAATGAGAATAGAAATAAACAGGGAGACAGAGAGCGTAAGTCTTTACCATATGCTCTCTCATGCTCCCAAACATTTCTGCTTTACTTAATGCTACTGGAGGTGGTGACTAAAGTCATGGATTGTGGAAGCTTCTTATTCCAGCATAATGGGGCTTTTTTCTACAAATAAAAAGATGCTTCTCTCCTTCATTTGTTGGGTAATCATTTTTCAAAATACTCTTTTACCCACCTTAAAATCAGTCTCAGGTTCTAGACCTGTCAATTTGTTTTCAGATACATTTGAGGTTCAAAGTATAAGCTGTCCTGAAATATTTTCTGATTAGATATATATATATTATATATATTACTTTTTCTCAGTTCTCCATTTTTCAAAACCCAAGTGCTCAGATGCTATCAGCCGTCCAGGTGTTTTGGAAATGAATCCCTATTAGAAAAGACCACAACCTCAACTGAGTACATCGACAAGAATGCATAATATGTTCTTGAATTTCTTCTCAATAAAAATGTATTCATTTATATACCAGCATTAACCACTGTTTTGAAACTGGGATATGATCAAAGCCATAATTAGGTCTCATAACTTTCATCAGATCATATGCCTCAAAACATAGCCAAATTAAACAAAAAACCAAAACACATTGTTTTTTAAATTAGTATTTCCCTTCTTACAAATATCAGGGTTTAAAAGGGACTCTCAGGCACCCCTTACTATGAACTTAGCCAAAAACAGATGCTGATTCTGACTTCTACCTCTGCACAAGACATAAGCAAGACTGAGACAGCAGGACAGGGAATTCTAATTTCTGCAAACACAAGTTTACTTCAGAACAAACTGCATTGAACAACACCGCAATCATTTCTGTCCTGAAACTGAAAGAAGATAAAGGTTCTCTGCAAAATCTGGAATGGGTCAGAAGTGTGCTCCATGTGAGGGGTCACCCCAGCATTCCCAAAGGTGCCACACACAAGAAGGCAGTACATGGTCATTATGGAGATGCATATGGAAATACATTATGGAGTTGCTGCAGTGGACTGGATTGGTTTATGTTTGTAACAAAAAGATTAAGCAGCATAATGAGCATGAGTCTGCATACAAACAAAATTCTACCCTTACAGTCTCCCTTGCTGCTTTCAAGATGCATGATTATGAACAAGGGGGAATGTGTCCTTTTATTTTCAGATGATATATTGCCTAAAGAAATAAGCACAGAAGCTGCCTTCATGTCCAGGATCTTAGTGACAGTTCTGAACAGATTTTTCTTTATATCCTTTTTTTCCAAAAGTAACTAATATTAATGGATGGTTGTGCTCATCCCTGTCATTATTGAAGGAAAGAGCAGCTTTAACTTGGGTTACTATGGATCATAAAACTCTTTACAAAGTAAGCATTGTTCACTGAAGTAATATACTATTTTATTTCTTTCCTGCTTAGTTGTCCTATGTTATTTGTCAGCCACTTGTTAAAAGCTAGTGGTAAAACAACTGATTTAAACAGGACACGGGCTGGGGAAAGGTGTCATAATGGTTAGGATATTTGGTTTCTTCTTTTATAAAATGTAAAAATTAAACATTGGTTCTACATCTCCTAAAAAGCATTTCTGTTGACTTGCAGCCATAACTCATTGTCATAAGGAGTTACAGATCTTTAACTCCCTTTTGAAAGAATTTGTGTCAGAAACTTGCCTGTCTTTTTCAGACATGTAGCCACACCCCCGCACACCCCCTGAGCAAACCCACAGGACTGATGTACTAGGTCTGGTGTCTTTGTATCAGCCTGGAGAACCCTGTGGCACTGTGATCTGAAGTTTCACACACTGATCTCAGAATGGAGGCCCACAGCTCACACCTCAGGGAGAAGGAGATGCAGAAGAAGGCTGTACTGATCTTCTAGATGGACTTTTAAATTGCTTTTATGTTTTTCTTCTTTTTTTTCTATGCAATGCACCACCTCCTGTGCTTTCTGCCACTGTAATTCCAGTGATGTTTAGGACTGACCACTCATGATCTGCCATATTCAGCATGTGGGGTCTTGGAATGAGACAGAAAATGTGCAGAAAAGCACTGTGAAAAGTATGAGGGGGAGCAGGACGTAGGAGCCAATTAAATGAGTCACACACTCAATATAAGATACTTCAAGAACCTTCTCAATCTCCTACCCGTGCTGCATAGGCACAAAATGGGTTTGAACTATAACTCCTGATAAATACAGCCACTCGAACGCTGTATGCATGAGCAATTAAAGGCAAGAGTGAGGTTGTCCATTTTCCTTTACCTCGTGACTGATACTGCAAATCTAGAGTATTCACAAATACTTTATATATTACTGTGGGGTAGTATCCATATTTCATTAGAAAATCCACTTGCATGTTCTCTCTTTAGACAATATATTTTGCAGTTACTGTAGGACGTCACTACATTCCATTATAATGCAAAATGAATCTGGTGTTCTAAAAAGATTTCCTGCTTTATTTTGGATATATGAGAGAGACACAGCGTTCCAAGAAATAAGTAATGCCTGAGGGCATGCAAAATCACCTTTTAAAGTCCATTACCCAGGTTTATTTGCATGAAGAACTGCATTTTAAAGGTTAAGTTACCTGTAATCATAGAAAAGCTACTATACTGCTTTAAAATAGACTGCTCAAGGCCATGATAAATTACTTTTCCAAATGTCCTTACTTTTAAAGGCTCAATTCAGTGAACCAATAACTTACTGTTAATTTGCAACATTTTCTCAAGTTCTGCCTACGGAATAGAAAATGAAAATAAATTATCCTGTAGTGCTTAACAATGCCTTCCTTGCATATAAATATGCTCTGAAGATTTGAATACTGCCTAACAAGGTCTTGGGGTGTTTTTGAGATCTGCAAATTCAAAGACTTCCAGACCCTAAAAATCCACAAGGCACACAAAGCCACTGACACCTCCATTTTTTCAAACTTTGATTTCAAGAGCAAATCCATCTCAAAATAAGAAATCATCTCAGAATATTCATTTATCTTTTATTCAATGTATGAAGCACAACTTTGGATGGAGAATAACTCTGTTTAAGCTCTTTCAATGTTTTAGAAATTATCCAGGACATAAACTGCGTGTTCGGTAAGTTATACACAAACTTCATGGTGCCAGCACACAGCAAGTAAAGTAAAGCAATTTGATAAACAGAGATATTTAAGATGTATCTGATGATATTTTTACCATCTTTGGTCTTATGAAGTCCTTGAAAAAACAAAGACATCAGGGAGGACTGCAAGTAACAGCAAATCTGCCAAACTGAGGAACCAATATTTTGAGTACTAAAGAGGCATTTGAATGTAGAAAGGGCCAGAAGTCAGGGCTATATCAACAAATAAAAGTAGTATAAAGATTTTATTCTGAAATATACACACTCTTAATGAGAAGCTCAACTTAATATTAGCCATTCTTACTCCCTTTTCAACAGTACTTACCAGCTGATTGCAATTCTGAGGATAGAATGAGAAAAAATGGCACTGGTAGACAGGTAATGTCTTCAAATATCCCCAAGATCTGCAGAGCTATGAAAGTGAAAACAGGGAGTAACAAAATATGCCTGAGTGAGAGGAAGAAAAGTCAGTTCTTAATGCCTAGGTATGGAGAGTGAGGAACCATTTGTCTAGGTATGGAGTGAGTACAATCTTCTCACATCCCCATACTGGTCTAAAGACTCATTTTCTTTGTCCTTAGTATAATAAATAGAATTCATGCCATGTAGGAGTAAAAAAAAGAGCTTTTCATCAGGGAAAAAAAAAAAAAGAAGAAGAAAAAGAGTCTGATTCCTTGGAGACTGAGCAGCCTGGTGAGTAGTGTCCTGGTAGAACAGAAGAGTTGTTCTCAGGGTCTCAGTTATTCTCAGCTTCAAGCTAGCTGGAAAGCAGAGCCAAAAGGAATCATGGCATGATTAAGGTTGGAAAAGACCTGCCAAAAATCATGGAGTCCAACCTTTGACCCAACACCACCATGAAAACTAAACTACAGCACTGAGTGCAATCTCCAGTTTCTTGAACACTTCTAAGGTTGGCAACTCCACTCCCTTCCTCGGTGATGTTTAACTACTCTTTCAGGGAAGAAATTATTCCTTATGTCAAACCTGAACCTCCCCTGGTGCAGCTTGAGGCCATGTCCTCTCATCCTGCCACTGGCTGCCTGATAGAAGAGATGAGCCCCCACCTGGCTACAAACTCCTTTCAGGTGGTTATAGAGAGTGATAAGGTCTCCCCCCAGCCTCCTTTTTTCCATGCTAAATAATGCCAGCTCCCTCAGCCACTCCTCATATAATTTACTTTCTAGACCCTTCACCAGCCTCATTGCCCTTCTCTGGACTCACTCCAGCATCTCAATGTTATTCTTGAAGGGACGGGCTCAAAACTGAACACAGGATTTGAGGTGTGGCCTCGCCAATGCCAAGTTTAGAGGGGCAATCACAGCCCTGGTCTTTCTGGCCACACTATTTCTGTTGCAAGCCAAGATACCATTGTCCTTCCTGGCCACCTGGGCACACACTGGTTCATGTTCAGCCACTGTTACCAGCACCCCCAGGTCCTTTTTTCACTGGGCCACTTTCTAGTCACTCTGCCCCAGGATGTAGCATCACAGGGAGCTGTCGTGACCCAAGTCAGGAACTTTCCTTCCAAACACTCCAGGAATTTGCTAGACTGCCTCCTCTCCACTGTGTTGAGTTTCCAGCAGACATTAGGCAGGTTAAAGTCTCCCAGAAGAACAAGGGCTGATGACTGTGAAGTGTCAGCCAGCTGCTTAGAGAAGAGTTCATTCACCTCTTCATCCTGGTTGCATGGTCTATGACAGACTCCCACCAGGATGTCTGCCTTGGTAGCCTTCCCCCTGACCCTCACCCATAGGAACTCAACCTTATCATCATCATCATTTTTGGTGGTTTCACTTTGGCTGGATGCCAGGTACACACCATGCCACTTGATCCCTCCCCCTTCCCAAGTGAACTGGGTGACAAAATAAGACTGAAAACAACTCATAGGCTGATACAAGGCAATTTACTAGAACAAAAGCCAAAGTTTGCATGCACATGAACAAAGAGAAAAAACAATAATTTTATTCTCTACTTCTCACCAGCAAGCAATGTCAGGCCACTGCCCAGGAAGCACGGTTGCAGCACATGTAGCAATTGCTCAGGAAAGCAAACACTGAAATAATGAAAGTCCCCCCTTCCTCCTCCTTTTATTAGCTTTTACACCTGAGCTGACACCATATGGTATAGAATATCCTTTCAGTTGAGTCAGCTGGCCTAGTTGTGTCCCCTCCCAGGATCTTGCCCACCCCCAGCCTACTCATGGAGTGGGGAGACCCTGAGAGACAGGGCTGATGCTGTGCCAGTGCTCCCCAGCTGTAGCCAAAGCACTGGTGCGTTATCAACCCCTTTCTAGCTACCAAAGCAAATACCAGCACTGTGATGGCTGCTGTGGTTAAAATGAACTCCATCTCAGCCAGACCAAATAAACTATCCTAGGAGTGATTGCAACTTTCAGGTGACAGTTTTCTCTTATCATCTGATAAGAGCCTTAAAACACTTGTCTGCCACAGCCATCCCTGCCAGACCTGCTTTTTGTTCTCTCCATCCCCTGAGGCATTGCAGGATTCCCAGAGTCACATAGACAGGGCAGAGTACATGTCCTGCTTCAGGGCATACCAAAAGTGTTAGAGCCTTGACAGGACCAAGCATGTGTGCTTGTGTCTCACAGCAAAGTCCAGACAGGATCCATGGCCCACGTGTTTGCTGCTAAGGGCTTGGCCCACTAGCTGTTGTCCAACTCTTTGGTGTGGACTTTACTGAAAATATTTGTGCCAGTTGGGGGAAGAGGACTCCCTTCAGGTATTCACAAATCTGTATTTAAATCCTTGTGCAACTCGCATCCCTGTCTTCTTCTGGGGGCTCAGAGCTCATGCAGAGGGACTGCAGGCCACCTCCTTCAGCTCACTGAGGTACCCTCACCCTCAGACTGAACTTACACTGAAAGATAATTAATTCAGGATGGAGAGAGGGAATCACAAAAAAAAAGGAATATGACTCTCTGACCCTTATTACTGTGTCATATCCAATGGCTATAATGTATGTAACCAGGACTTAAACTGGAGGCTGGAAATCCTTATTCCTGCATGAGCAGGCAGAGAAATCATGCCCTTGCCTGAAGCAGAGTGTAAGAGTAGAAGAGGAGGATATTCCTTTCTTTCAGTACCCCCCTCCTAGTTAATCTCTAGCCCAGTAGTTACATTGCTTGTTCATGAAGGTATTGTAAACTCCCTGTAGCAAAATGGCTTTTGAAAAAGTTTTTTAATGATCAATTTTATTATCTAACTGTAATAAATTTGTAGTTTTAATAAAGAAACTTAATATTGAAGATACTAGAGGCATTTCTGTATTTGTGGGTCTTTCAAGATCACATGGTAAATATTGTTATTAAAAGACCTTATCAAGCCCCATCAGTCTGTCTGGCACTGCACAGGATGTGAAAACAAGCACTGAAAAGCTTCCACTCTAATAGACAGTTCAGTGCAGGGGCAGGGAAACACAGGCAGGATCCTGATGGAATGGAAGGAGCAGACAGCTATCAGCAATTCTCTGCAATAAGAATCTCTATTGGTGATGACAGAAACCTTACATTTGTACAGATTATCAAAAGAGAAGTTTCACATCCTAATTAATGTACTGTCAGCTTCACACAGCTTGTGCCCATGTTTGATCAACAAAGATTTTGGAGAGGTACTGTTTTCACATCAGTGCTATTTGCTAGAGGAAAGATAAATAACAATTGTTCTCATCCAAATTAGATTTTGAAAAGCAATCTTCCTTATAATTTAGTATGTAACAAGTGACAGGAGCACCTTTATGTTGTGAAATAGCACAAAGAATTAGATTGAATCATGCCATGTTCAAATTTGTCAGCGTTCAGTGGGAATGAAGAATTGCTGGGCTCATGACCAGTTCTTTCCAGACTTAAAGAATCCTGTGGTTCTGAACTCCTTTCAGACTGTTCAATACATCTCTTGATCATGATTTCTCTGCAACATCTGCTTATTGGCAGATGACCTCTCTCTGTAAGCTGAGCAACTCATGAAAAGATGATCACAACTCCCATCAATTTTTTGAGCATCAGGCCCCTGAGATCCCCAATATAAAAAGTAGATCCCAGTCAGCATTAATGAGAAAAATAAAATTGGAAATCAAAATTCTAATTGCCTTAAGTATTGGACTTCACTTTGATCTGGATCCTGCCTTTCCCAGAGCAATTATTACTATGTCTAGATCTCCTGGCTGGAATCTAAATAACTTAGCTACAAGCAGTAGCACCTACCAGTCCTCTACACTCACTGAGGTATCAACAGGCTGCAATAAAAATCCTTAGTATTTTAAAATAAGTTTACCTCAATCAAAGCGTTCACAAAACTCACAAATGGACAGCTACTCCATATGGTAACACAGAAGGAATTTTCATTCCATAAGTCTTTAGGAAAAATTCAGGCTCAATATTTTCAATTTTGAAACCAGAGGAAGGAAGACTATAAAAGTGATTACCCTCTTCCTCAGACTATATTGGTAATGTGATCAACTTAAATTTCACCCAGTATTTTGTAAAATCAAGGTCATCGGGAAAGTTTAATGGTTTAGTATAAATGAAGACAACATGCTTCTTTAAACAAATGAATATTCCAAGGGAGAGTCTGAAACAAATCAGTGTTCAATCGATAACCTCAAGATTAAAATTACTTCTGTGCTGTATAGCCTAACTGCATAGAAATTCAGCACAAAATAAGAACAATGAATAAAAAGCTGATTTTCTATGATAAGGTAGTGCTCAAAAAGTCTTTTAAATCAATAGCAGTATCACCTATATCTCACCAGGCTGTGATCTATATTGAATCAGATCTTTAACATAAACCTTGTATCATACTAAAGAATTTTTGTTTGCCTGTAGGGTGAATTCTAGGACAAGGAGCCTTTTAGCTTTATACGTAGCCACAAACCCTTGTATTGAAAACCACTTTGTTATGTGCCCTTAAAAGAAAAGTGTGATTTGCAGCAGCTTTAATATGCAAGCCCATTTGCTGAGAACTGTTCTATAAACTGTATGTCTGGATGACAATAAATCCACGATGTCTGTTATTTGCTAAAGTAGCCCGTGTTCAGTTTCAGTCTCTAAATGTAGAGTACTCTAAATTATGATGGAGATGTCGTGAGAAACTGGGCCGAGGGAGGTTAAAATCAGTGTGAAATAGAAGTAAACGTGTTCTTTTACTTTCAGCTGCAGCTTTGCCTCTTCATGATCTGGTCACACTTCTCAATTGGATGTGCAGCAGTTCTCCCCCAGATTCCACGGTCAAGAGAATCCCTCTACATGGCAATTAATTTTAGATAACGCCTTCTATCATTTGATAGACTCCTCTGCTCTGATCAAAGCCTAGTTTACTGAGGAGCTTCCGTGGGGTTTGACCCTTTAATTAACGGAAGGACGATTTCTAAGAGCTAGCACAATGCCTTTTACATTTATCCGCGCCTTAGGAACACCCCGCGGTTCCATCTCCGCACACGGGGAGCTCCGATGCATTTTTAACACGGAGCCGCGTCTTCGGCTGCGCCCCCCGCAAAAGGGGCATCCCCGGGCTCTCTGCCCCCCCGCGCGGGCGTCGAGGAGCTGCAGGCGGGCTGGGCTGGGCTGGGCTGGGCTGGGCTGGATGCAGCGCAGGGGCAGAGCCCACCCGGGCGGCGGAGCCTCGCCGCTGTCGGCGGGGGCTGCGGCGGGTGAGGAGCGGGGCCGGAGCGGGGCGGAGCGCGGCAGCCCCGGGCGGCGAGGGCGGAGCGGGGGCAGCCGCTGCGCTCCTCCCCCGGGGCACCGACGGCTCCGTCCCGCTGCCGCGGACGCACCCGGGAGGGCGTCGGGGCGAGCGGCGTGGAGTCGGCTCGGGTGCTGCGCGGCTGGGGAGACCGGGAGGGCGTAGGCAGGA
>VYZP01002480.1:188-15261 GCA_013400635.1 Hypocryptadius cinnamomeus | reverse complement strand
GATGTGCAGCAGTTCTCCCCCAGATTCCACGGTCAAGAGAATCCCTCTACATGGCAATTAATTTTAGATAACGCCTTCTATCATTTGATAGACTCCTCTGCTCTGATCAAAGCCTAGTTTACTGAGGAGCTTCCGTGGGGTTTGACCCTTTAATTAACGGAAGGACGATTTCTAAGAGCTAGCACAATGCCTTTTACATTTATCCGCGCCTTAGGAACACCCCGCGGTTCCATCTCCGCACACGGGGAGCTCCGATGCATTTTTAACACGGAGCCGCGTCTTCGGCTGCGCCCCCCGCAAAAGGGGCATCCCCGGGCTCTCTGCCCCCCCGCGCGGGCGTCGAGGAGCTGCAGGCGGGCTGGGCTGGGCTGGGCTGGGCTGGATGCAGCGCAGGGGCAGAGCCCACCCGGGCGGCGGAGCCTCGCCGCTGTCGGNGGCAGGAGGGGATAAAAACCCGCCGTGTCGCCACTGTGACTGGGAGTCTCCCGCCTTCCCTGCTCACCCGCCGCCGGTGCCGAGCTCCGGGCCTCAGCTCCATTCCCGGGGGCAGTCGGCCAGCGCTGCCTGCGTCCGCGGGGGAGCGCAGCGGAGCCGCTGCCGCGCTCCCGGCGTCCCGCAACTTCCCCCGGAGCCCAGCGGAGCGCAGCATGCGGGGCAGGGGCTGGAGGCGGCGGCGGGGCCGGCATCGCGCTGCCCGGACATGAAGCGGCCATCGGAAGCTCCAGGTAACGCTGCCCGGCGGGGTGGCGGAGCAGACACCCCCCGGTAGCCGGGGTGTGACGGGGGGTCAGGGGCAGGAGTCGGGGCGGAGAGGGGCCGCCGAAGGCGAGTGCAGCCCGGCAGCGGGCGGGGGAGAGCCGGTCCCTGCCTCCGCCACGGAAGGGCGGCAGTGGCCGCGCTTGCCCGGGGAAGTCGGTCAGAGACCCCTCGGAATGGTTGTGGGCGCCCTCGGTCCGATGCCGGTTTAGCCTGTTCGGTCCCTGGGCTCTCCGAAACTTAGCCCTCCGCCGACTCCCGGTAGGAATCTGGGGCTGCAGCGGACAGTCCCCGCCGTGAGACTGGCAGGAGACCCCCGCTCCCCCCAAATCGTATGCAAGGGGGTTTCTGTGAAGTTTAGCCCTCAGATAAATTTTTGGAGGCGGTGAGGATCCTTCGCTGGGCAACTAAACTTTCGTAAGATCTGACATTGCTTGGAGACGGGTTACTGATGCTGTAATAGGCACTGCCACTTTTCATTGCATTTTTTCTTAATTATTTGCTGATCTCCTTAGCAACTGAAGTAATTTGCAAGGTTGAAGCTTGGTTGCAGCTTGATTTACAAAGTAACATGGCAAAAGGGATGAATTTGTTGTTTCGCTGATGCATATTTCCCTTGTACTCTCTCAGAGGGATAAGAGGTGCAGAGATGTTGACTTCACGTAGCTGGTACTGCTGTAAAGAGACTGTTGATTAGTCCAGCTGAGGCTCTGTTGTATGACACCCAGTTATTCTTCTGTGTCTCAGTTTTCTTTAAGACAATTGAGTTATCATGTTTTAAGTAAAAAAAAATCTCTCTTCAAGGAAATTCAATCTTTAGTGAGGGATTAATGGGAGATGATCATTTTATTTGGCTGAGGTTACTAGGACAAATTAATCTCTAATTCAGCACGATTGAGGTCTGGCCAGATGCTGGCTGGAGAGAGCACTCCATTTGCCTTGCTGATCTCAGGATCAGCTTGCTGCAAATATGATGTAAAGCCATTTTTTTCATCACTGTTAGGTCCAGCACCAAGCACAGTGTAGCCCAGTTCAGGGATTTAGTCCAGTGTATCAAGACGCCTCCCAGATGTAGCTCACCAACAGTCTTTGCTGTTCAATCCATCATGTCATTAAATCTCATGGATTACGATGTTTGGGTAATCTGTATCTGTTGAGTCAGAGATGCTGAGCACAGCTGTCAGGAAGATTTGATGCAGAGTGCCTTTTCCACTTTATCAGAGTAGGATAAAGGCAGAGTAGAGCATGGAGACTGAGGCAAGGTGGGTGAATATTTCCTATGACAGTATCTCACACACAGAAGGAATGCGAGTTTATGCAGACCTTCCTTAAAAGTGTAACTTTTTAAAATGCTAATTGCATAGGATGCCATTAGTTTATATGTAATTAATGGCTATATCATGTACTTGAACAGGATTCATAAAGTTGGGACTCAAAGCATGAATAATTATACTTGTATAATGTTGTTGTTATAATTTAATAAAACCCCATTCTAAAAATCACTTTTGCTTCTGAGTTCATGAGGAACCTTTGTCAAATATCATGCCGAAAAAAAAATGGGCTGTGAGAAAGCAAATACCTGAGGCATCATTTTTTTTTTATTTCATGTACTGTTATGTTTGACTAGTACAGCCCTAATCCATTTGGTATGTAGACTGGTATAGGGGGAGAGCACCTTTGTGGACCTCAGAAGTCAGTGAGAGGTGCAGAGATGTATTAATGTCTTGTGGGCTTCTGAGACTGGGGCAAGACTCAAGAGAAGACAGTCACAGGAGGTGTGGTGCAAGGGAAGGAGGTAGGGGATGTAGAAATGCTGTGAGCCTTCTGGAGGATGATCAGAGGTCTTTAATGTTTTCGAGTGCTTGATCTCTCTAGAGTCTCAACACTATTCCTGCAGTAGTACAGCAGGCAGCAGGGTTATGTGCAAATACTTGCATTTTCACTGAGCAGAAAGTACTAGCCAGATGTGGGACTATTTGCATCACCAGTGTACAGGAAAATGCTTTACAGTAAGAATAACATCTACCAATCCAATTTTTTTAACAGTGAAAAGACTAATAGTAGTGTTTGCAAAATACCATTCAGGTGAATTGTGATCTCCAGTCCAATTCACTGCTTAAATTAAGAAATGTGCTACATAGGGATTTTTAGCAAGGTCTCAAATGAACTGGGAGAGGTAGTTTGGTGTACAGCTTCCATTGGAGAAACAGCGATAAGCCCGAAGGTACTTACAGAGGATGAGAAAAGTGCTGTAGATATTAGTGAGAGAGAGAGCCCAGAAAAAGGAGAAAGGAGTGTTTAGGACATTAGCTGATCTTCAGGTGATAACTGATGGTGAGACTGTATGTTGCCTGGCAGTCCCCTTTTCCATAAGCAGGTCTAAGTACTCATTACTTTTAAAAACAAAACAACAAACAACCCTCTCAGAAATAAACGAAAAACAGGAACAAACACATTAAAAAGTTCAGACCAAGAACCGAATCCTTAGCTTCTCTCGAATGTGATTGGTTGTAGTCAATTTTGGTGTTTCTGACCACAGAGGATTTTCCCTGTGATAGCAGGATGTGTCCCACCTTTCTTCTTGAACAGTTAAGAAGCATGTGCACCATTACTGTTCAGATGAATCATCTCAGGTAGTAATGTGGTTTTGGCACTGAACTTGAAATATTGCACTTTAACATCACAAAGAAATTATTCCTTTGAACAGAATTCAAGAAAAAAACTCCCAACCATGTCCTTCACTTTACTATAAATCAGAAAAGGCATCTACCCAGCCCATTCAGAAATATTGGTGAAGTGCTTGGCCAAAGTCTGTTGGCACATGTTAGCTGATAGTATTCAATAGCAATATCTCTCTTGAGAAAATATGCAATATTGAAATTTGTAAAATAAGACTTCTCTAAGACCTAAAGTAGTGTTACTGGGATGAAACAAAATGCCAGGTTTTTTAATATAGGGCTTATTGTGGGCTTTTTTCTTCTTGCCACTTAACACATTACAACCCAGAAATGTTTATGCAGATATTTTGAGTAAGTTCAAATGATCACCCTGTAAATATTTATGTTGAACATGCTTGGCTTTGCAGAACATCCTGGGTAATTTGTGCAGTAAATATATGGAACACAGGTTGAAGAGCAGGTTGCAGCTCGACAGTCCTACTCTCCAGAAGAGCGAAGAACCTGTTGGGAATGTAGGCACTACACTGTGTGTTGGGCATGGAAAGGAAGGCTTCTTCTCATCAGAGTACTCTCTAAATATTCTTGTGTGTTCTGTGGTATGTTTAGGATGTCTATAATTTGGATTTGCCCACACAGACAAGACAAGTTATCTGAAACAGTTTTCATTTTGCAACTCCAGTGAGCTTTAAAAATGGACAGTCCAATTTTTAGCCCTTGCAAACTGTTTTTGCTCCTTAGAACTAGAAGGTATTATGCTGATATACACCAGTGACTGGTCTGTGTCTTCCCATGGGATTTGGTTGCAGACTAGCTTGGAGTTTCTGATGAGATAATTGTAGGCATGGACAGAAGCAAACATGCAAGCTTATCCAGTGTATTAAATTTGGTAACCCTTACAAACCTGAGCATTAATCTGGTACATCCCATTCAGAGTATCTCCAGGTTCACAGTTATTTTCAACATGGGAGATGATTTTTTTAAGTGTCATTCACTTGTTACAAGTGCAGTTACATTAAAAATTAGGCTGTGTAGCTTGCAGAATCAGGCTGTCACACGTTAGTGGGAAAGGCAACCTTTGCAGCAACTGTTCATCTCCTGTTTTGTGGATGCTTTATAATCCAGTCTTCAGGTGTGTGGTTTTATGGTAATGTAGTTTTCAGATGCCTTGCTTCATGCAGTAGACTAACTGAATGAGCAACTACTAAATACCTTTTTCATCTGCCAGGGTTTTTTCATTGTGCCTTATGTCTGTATACCATACAAATTCACACCGTGGTACATAATTATTATTGATGGCAGTTTCTCTAATGCTTCATAAGTCTCACACTCTACAAGAACTTGATCTATTAATTGTTGCTATAGATTACTTAACTAGCAAAAACAACTAAGTAAGGAGCTTAGGACTGGTTAAAAAATACTCCTCTGGATTCCTAACTTTCTATTGAAAACCCCATGCATTTAGAGGCTTCAGGAGACTTTAAAAGCCTCGAAGATTTTATGAATATTAAACTTTAATTCAAACCAATCAATTTATTTTTACAATATTTCTATAGCTAAAATCATGTTAGTGTATCCCTTGTATAAACAAGGAATCTCTGTGCAATTAGAAGTGCCAGATAGAGTCACAGCATTTTGACTCTCACCCCAACACTTCCTCAGATCAGTCCTTCCCAAATTTAACATGCAGAGGTTCCTTATTTTATAAGTGCCAAGCTAGTGGCTGTAATATGTTCATTATTTTGTAATAGTCACCAGTTCACATAGTTTGCCTGATCTCACAGGAATTTTGTGGCGAAGGCTAGGACAGCTGCAGTTCTCAGGGATAAGGATTTATCTCAAGCTCTTGATATAATCATGTAATCACCCGTTCTTTTCCCAATTCTTCCTCAGAACCTGTGCACAGTGCCAGGAGAGGTTTGGGGAAAATTGAACAGTCCTGTAACCAAGGGCTGTATATAAAATCTAAAATGGAAAGAAAAATGTAATTCTGACACTTTAGTTTTGAACATTTGACTTGGCAGTCTTGCAGTTCTCTTTTTTTTTTTTGTTTGTTTTTTTGGTTTTTTTCTTTTTGGAATGCAAACAAAGCCAATGTATATAAAAGTTCTTGTGAAAAGTGAAATGTCCCATTCTCCCATGCTGCCTTCATATTTCTTCTTTTAATGGGTCATAAGAGAGTTCAGCTCTTTAGTTTCATAGCACATCTTCTACCACTTGACTTCAGAGTAGATTTATCAGCAGAAGACAGCAGCCTGACAGATTGGCAGAGGGTTACAGAAGAAGGGAGTAAAAAACTGAGGAGGAGTGACATTTTTGCTTTTTGCATATATTAATTAATTGCATCGGTAGTGTTAGGTTCTTAAGTAGCAGATGTAAATTCTCTGGAGAGGTGTGGTCTAAGGTTTACCTCCTGACACTCTTGTTTGTCTTCTGCTTAAACCTCTTCTTTCCCTTTACACCCTTTTCATCTGCTTTTCCAGTCTCATATGCCTTAACTGACTTCTGCATCCTCAGACTACCTCCTCCTCAGTTTCTTTAGTAACAGTGATAATGCTCCATTAGCATCCACCTCCCCTGGTTTTGCTTTTCCTTCCCTATGTGTCTCTTACCCTTCTCTCCCCTTCTTCCGCTATCCCTCTGCCCTGCTGCCCTCCACCTTGTAGGTCTTGATTTTTATTTTTTTCCTCTCAAGGCTCATTTTTTCTTCATTCATCTTGCATCATCAGAGAATACAATTTCTTCTTTTATTCTCCTCCTTTCCATCTGAGGCTGCTTCTTGCTCCTCATCCCACTGTCCACAGGCTCCTGGCCATAGCCACTATCAGCAGCACAGAGCAGACATTGCAGGGTTTGCTCTGCTCAGATACTGCTCCAACCTGTGGGTGAGATTGGAGAAATGAGTTTGAGGATAGTAAAGTGGGGGCTGAATACCACATTTGAACTCTGAAGGGGTGACGATAATCAGAGAGCAGATGAACTCACCTGTGAATTTACTGAAAACAGGTACCAGGGAGAGTGAGAATCAACAAGAATGTTTATTGCTCTGCTATATGTGTACAGAAGATGGTAAAAAGCATATCCCTTAGCACAGAATCTCTACTGTGCCAAATCTTGCATCCCTGTTTCAAACAATACTGACTCTAAAATATTCTCAGAAAAGAGTATGGTTGGGGTTTTTCCATCTACATATGAGCAAAATATTTTTTCTTTACTATGTTTTGAGAAAGAGCTGACTCATCCTTACTGAATGGTCCCAAATTGTGCCTGAGGTAAGCACTTCGTAGATTTCTTCCTCACTACTTATATTGGCAAAGGTAGAAAAAGCAGAATACAAAATATTGTTATTGAACAACTTTAATAAGTTTCAAAATAGGCTGTTGCTACCTGAACCATAGCTTACTAAATTAAAAGAAAAAAAAAAGGAAAGAAATTCATATGACATTTAAAGCTAGAAAGGCTGAGAAGATTCTTTGCTTGAAAATGTGTGACATTTTCTGATTATAAAGAAAAGCATGTTATAACTGCTTCCCACTTGACAAGAAAAAAAAACATTTTAGGATGAGGCTTTTTCTTTCTTCTGCTGGGAATTCTGTCTGTGTTGGTTTGGAAACAGGTAGGGGTGCCATTGCCAAGTCATGCTCCACAGAGGAACATTGCCAATTTTTTTTAATGAACTGTCAGAAATTGCATTGCTTTTTCGAAGACTGAAGAATAGTTGCATTCTTTTTGAAGATGAAATATACTGTATCTAAAGTGTATTTATGCATGAATGCAGAATTTCGTGTTTACATAAAACAATGTTAAGTTTACATCACCTTAGAACTACGATACCATTAATTGTATGAAACCCTAAGGATTAATTCCCTGTATTTTTCAAAAGGCATAAGAAATCATGCAGAGTATGAATGGTAAATGTTAACGTGCTGTACCTCTGTATCCCTCTTTTGACAGCAAGGAGTGCAAAGCTAACTGCACAAGTAATCTGTGGCAAGGAGCACTGGGAGACAGCTAAAAGACAGTGACAATGTCTTTAAACTGGCAGACACTTCCTACTCGACCTGGAGTTTTCCAAGCGAACTGCAAAGGACTCGCATGCCTCTTAGTCTTCACCGTGAGTGTTTGTGGCAGTGCCCCGGGGATGTGTCCAGCAGCCTGCATCTGTGCCAGTGATATCATAAGCTGCACTAATAAGAACCTCACTCGAGTGCCAGGAAATCTTTATAAATGTATGAAAAGGCTGGATCTGAGTTATAACAGAATTGGGATTTTGGAGCCTGAATGGGTCCCAGTGCTGTCTGAGAAACTGAACACTTTAATAGTCAATCATAATAGCATTAGCAGCATTAGCACTGGAAGCTTTTCCACAACTCCAAATCTGAAGTATCTAGACTTGTCATCCAACAGCTTGAAAACACTGGGCAGCCCTGTGTTTCAGGAGTTAAAGGAGCTGGAGGTTCTCCTGCTGTACAACAATCAAATAACACAGATCGAGTCTTTAGCTTTTGGAGGATTGTACAAATTACAGAAACTGTACCTAAGCTACAACTTGGTCTCGCATTTCCCACTGGACTTATATGTTGGAAAACATAAACTGACAGACCTCGTGTTGCTGGACATTTCCTTTAATCACATCCAGACAATGCCTGTTCAGCGCCTGAGTTCAGTGCCAGCCAAACAACTTAGTGGAATTTATCTTCATGGCAACCCATTCTATTGTGACTGTGTCCTGTACTCCATGCTAGTCTTTTGGTATCAAAGGCATTTCAGCTCAGTGGTGGACTTCAAAAATGAGTACAGCTGTTTGTTGCAGTCAGACCCAAGAGGTCATAATAAACTGCCTTTACTGCACGACAATGTTATGAATTGCTCTGAAAGTACCGTCAACAGCTCTTTCCAAGCCTTTGGGTTTATTCATGATGCCCAGGTTGGTGACAGACTGATTGTACACTGTGACAGCAGAATCAGCGATATGGACACACAGTTTGTTTGGGTTAGTCCAGACAATAGATTGCTGGAGCCAGACAGGGACACCAATAACTTCAAGGTGTTTCCTAATGGCAGCCTGGAGATAACAGATGCCCAGCTAGAGAACTCAGGGCTGTATTCCTGCATTGCAATAAATAAGAAAAGACTATTAAATGAAACCATAGAGGTCAGAATAAATGTTAGCAATTTCACAGTGAACAGGTCCCACGCTCATGAAGCATTTAATACAGCTTTTACCACCCTTGCTGCCTGTGTGGCCAGTATTATTTTAGTGCTGCTGTATCTCTATCTGACCCCCTGCCCGTGTCAATGTAAGGCAAAAAAGAAGAAGAGGAAGCTGAACCAAAGCAGTGCCCACCCGTCCATACTGAATTCCGCACTGCCGCAAGAGCTGCCAGCCGACGAGAAGAAGGCTAGCACTGGTAAACGGGTGGTTTTCCTGGAACCCGTGCACGAACCAAAACAGAGTCAGAATGGGAAAGTAAAACTGTTCCCCAATGACAGTGTCATCACAGAGAGTATCTTAAAAACTACTCGAACAAAATCCGACTCTGACTCTGTCAACTCTGTGTTCTCAGATACACCTTTCATGCCGCCAGCTTAGTTTGCTGCCTGTGTTTGTATCGTGCAGTTCCATTTCTGAATACCTCCTTTGCCTGTAGCAAACCATCAGGACAAACAAATAAAAAGAGATAAAATGTTTTAAAGAAAGGTATGTTTTGTCAGTCCTTGAACTGCGTCTCCTCTCTGTACGGGCCATGCAACAGTGATAGCTCGTTCAGGAAAAGCAAACAGCTTGTCATTATTGTGAATGTTTTTAATGCAAGCTTAGCCTCAGTTTTTGCTCTCTGGTCCACACAGCAATTTCTTGTGCATGTTTAGAGACACTCTCAGTGCACACAGCTGACTCTGCATAGGCAGGGGCTGACCCCTGTGCAACACCCAGTCATGCTGATAACTCAGCTCTTCTGAAGTGTGCACAGAAGCAGCTTATGGCTAAGGAGAAAAATGTCCAGACTTCCTGCATTTCCTTTCAAAAACTTATAAAATCTTTCCATAAAATCACTACAGAAAAAAAATCATTATTTTTCTCGGACTGCTTGGCACAATAGGATTGAATTTGCCACCAGAACACCTAGCAGCACTGGGTGAATGTTTGTGGCTTTCAGCTGATAACATATTTGCAAATAATTGCTTGAAAACAATAAATGAGGGGCGCTGTAATAATTTTATTCAAAACATAGTCATGAGATTACTTATGAAATGTGTTTGTATTTGTTTATAAATGTTTAATGTAATGAAAACAGGTAGAAGTTAATATGCTACCTTTGCAGTTGTCTCAGTCAAAAAATGAAAGTTATCAGGCATGAGGACATACAAATCAGCAGTAACTTTTTAAGCTGTGATAACTGGATTAATTATAACTAATTGTCTTAACCTCTGCTGCGTGCTGTATGCTTGGCATCATGTGGTGAACAAATCTGCCACCATCACCAGGACTTCTGCTTCATCTTAGGGGTGAGTGACTTCTCTTCAAAGATGATTGTGAAATCAGGGAAATTTTTTCATTTTTTATTTTCAGTGGCACACGGTTTCTGGAGCCTTATTAAATTTGATCATAAAGTTTTTTCTTAAAACAGGAAATGCAGTATTTGGACAAACTCATGAAAATATAAAAGACTTTACACACTCTAAATTCAGAAAACACAGATTTTAGCTAGACTTGGCCCTTGTCTGTATTATACTGCTTCCTTTCTTACATGTATCACAGTCAAAGTTTATGAGTCTGGTAAAACTGACCTGGACTTGTTGTGCAACATAGGTTTTGTGAAGCATGTATTGTAACAAGCATTCTGTTCTATTAGCGTTTTCTATTATATGTGCCCCTTTATTTTTTTTAAGCTTGTTTACCTTGGGGCTGGGCTAGACTTTTCCAATCTTCCTCACATTGATAAGTAGCAACTTCAAAGGAGTTTTTCAAGTAATTACAGCTTACCAAAGACAAGTAAATGGAGCATGTCTGTCTCATTCTATTTTGGGGGAATATACTGAAAGGGTAAAGGATAAACTAAATCAGAATCAAAGGGCTACATGGTATGGCAACTGTAATTTATTTTCAAGCAGCTTACTGTAACAGCCACTTACCATTTTTCGTGATTTATTTTGAGAGGCATGTCACCATGCTAAAGCTTATATCTGGCTGAGCCAAAGCTATTGATTTGCTACGGAGAAATCCTGATATAGCTAATTGTTTGAAGACAAGCTATCTGACAAGCAGATTAGTTCAGGAAACAGTGTCTGTGTATTGTGTACAATGTATGTGGAATTATAAAAAAGCTGGAGTCATTAACTCAGATACTCAGGGAAATGGGAAATGGAAATTATTTTTCTAGGTAGAGGATCATGAATATTGAAGAGAGGAAGATGACCAGAAGTTTGGGTCTTTTATTTGTAAAATAAAACATCTGTGTAAATTTAAAAATAGCTTCTGCTATCAAGCAGGTTAGTGTCCCTTCATAAAGCTCTTTCTGTCTTTCATCTGTGTATATGCAGTAACTCAAAATCTATATTTTTACATACAAAGTATGATGGAAAAACAATGTCTTTGCTAAAATCAGGTTGAGTCATCTGTCACTGTGGCAAAGGTTTGACATTGTCTCCTTCTCAAAGACTTTTTTCCCTTACAATTTTACTAAGCTGCATGATTTCCTACTCTTTCACATGTACGGTTGGTGAGTGAGTGGACGTCCTCTGTGTTGTGTAAGGAGATGATGGGTGACCCAAGGCCAAAGGGCTGAAATGGTGCTGGGGCAGAGTGGGAAGCGGAGAGACAAGTACTCTGCAGGCAGTTGTGCAGATCAGTTACAGCTCTGGGCAGATGTTACGCTCTCTTGTCATACATCAGGTTGATTGACCCAGATTTCAGTGTTTACAGAAAAGCGCGGATGGTCAGTTCCAAATGGGGCAGAGAAAGAAAACAGGCAGTTGTCAGTATGGCTGGGAGGCTGACACACTTCTGCTTAGCAGCTACAGCTGAGCAGGTGAACTCCACTGCCGTTTCCAGCACAGGGCAGTGGGAGTATCACATATCGAACTCACCGAGCACGCTAAATCTCTATGGTAGCCCTAAACAAAAAAAGGTAGAGATCATTCAGCCTTTTGCCCTGCAGCAAAAGCATGGGGATTTGTGGGATCAGAGTAATCCTGACAGATGACTGAAGAAGCTGAGCATTGATCTAAACAGCAGATATTCACTGTGACTATTAACTGTCTGTATTTTACTGATTCCTTCAAAGTGCTCACAGTTGAAACCTTGAGTATGAACGGCACGGTAAAAACAAAGCTTTTGAAAGAGATGGCTTTTTTGCTGCTTCTTTACATTATCATAACCTCATGAGTTAAGTAGGTTTAATGAAGTTTAATGAAGATTTTTAATCATTAATGAATATTTGTCTATGGCACCAACACCATAATCCACAGCCCCAATTGCCTCTTGTCTTGGAAGGCTGTGGAAAGCCAATGCAGCTCATCAGTTCCTCTCCTCCCAGAGCAATGTGAGCAGGAAGCCAGTGCTGCCATCCAGCTCTGTGGCCTTGCAGCTCCCTGCTCGTCTCATGGGCAGAAGGGGCTGCCCAGATGCCTCACCTGCAACTCCACTGGGGTCTACTCTCCTAGAAAAGCTTTGCTGGCAGACCTGTCTTAAACCATGTCTTCCCCATTAACCTGTGTCCTGGATTTCCCATTGGTGTTTCCAGCAACTACAAAAAAGCTGAATTGTATTTTTAAAACAGAGAGGCACAGTTCTGTGAGGTGTTAAATGCTCTGGCACCAGTCCAGACATGCTCTTAAAATGGGTTTGCAGTAAGGCAGAGGTACCAAGCTACTGGCAAGAATTCTGTGACTGGGCAGGGGGTCACTCGCTGCCTCTGCAAGATGCCTGGAGTGAGATGTTCCCCACCATGCTCTGATAACCCCAGGTGCTTTTGCTCTCCCTTGTCTTCTTTCCAGGGCCTGAGACTATGCCATACAAGGGCATAGGCAGAGCTCTAAGCTTTAGTTTAACACTGTCTTTTTTGTGGGGGCTCCATTGAATATATGTCCTCCACTGCTTTGATGATGGTAAGCAGCTTTTCTCCTACTCAAGGGCCTATTACATTGGTTCCACCTGTCTCATGAATCAAAAATAAGGGTAATGTCTGCAGGCAGCCAGCATGAAATCTCTCAGGTCGGTCTGGAGTGCAACAGCAGCAGCTGCACAACCACATTGTCCCTGTGTTCTCTACCTGTAGTGGCAGGAGACAGGTAAAGCTGCTTGCTGGTCATCTCTTCTGACCTTGATAGGATTCAGTGTCTGACTCAGACCACCTCACTAACAACACATACAATATCTGACTACCCCTCAAAGACACTGAGCAGCTGCCATTCATGCTGGAAGCTGAGGGTGAGCCGAAGTGCTTTCCTGACAGCGACCTTTAATCTGCAGTTAGTTATGTTAGCCAGTACTATGTGCTTCTAGCCCCGTAATATACCTCCTGCTTGCTATGCAAGTGGTGCTCCAGGTTAGTAATGTGTCTGTCTTCTTAGCATCACTGCTTCAAAAAGTCAGATTTCTAAGGACTGCTAGTTCTTGAGTGTCAGAGAACTAACAGATTATATAGCTCATTCTTCTCAACAGCCAAAACCCTAGGGCAAAATTGCAATTAAACCAAGAACTTTAATTAGGATTTCACAAGATGATTCCTTCCCTCTAGAGTAAATCAACCTCCTTTGGAGTGCTTTTATACCTTGTCTGCAGCTTAGTCCTATGCACCTCTCATGTCTCTGAACTGGATGAAAATAAACCAACGTTTATGGGCCAAATCATACTGTTGTGGTCATCTCTAAAGTAATGCAGCAGTGACGCTCTCCTGTGGACTGCAGCCACTGGCCATCCTGCCCAGCACACACTCCTGTTCTCATCTTCAAGGCTGAGTTGTCACCAGTTGGATGTGGCAGGTGCAGGGACCTTTTCCAGCCTCTTCCTTCCTACTTTTCAGCTTAAGGACTGGCTTCCTGAAGATGGTTTCTGGATGAACTGCAAAATTGTTGTAAGGGATTATGTGAATTGATAAATTAAAACAATTACTTCCAAGTGGATTCTAAATCATGAGAGCTGACATTGGTAAGTAGTAGCTTAGGATACACATTCAATTTACAGATTTAGCAATTTAGATTTTACTTTATTTTTGCTGTTTCTGGTAAACAGTACTTGAATCATTAAACACACAGAAAAAGAAAATGCATATTTAAGCATTTCTTTCTCTCTCTTACTCTTTTTTTCCATTTGTCCAGTAGGGCTCAGATATGAACAAAAGAAGAAATTTGAGGTTGAAGAGGATAAGGGCAAGAAATAATTTGAGCCAAAGTTCACTTCATATTTTAAAGTATGGCTAATGTCTTAGCTCTTGTCTTCAGTGGGTACATGTTAAAATTTTTTAAAACAGTAATAAACCTAGCATTTATTACCTAAGTACAGATTTAATGGGTGTTTTGGAGGTTCTGTATGTTAGCACAGAGAGTTCTGGCAGTAATAAAGCTATGAAAGTGATCCATACAAAAATCAAAGCATAAGAGTATTTTTAATAGTTGTTTCTTCACAAGGGATATCCCAAATTTCCTGAAGAGGTCATGTCATAGATAAAAGGACCATACGTCTCCTCCTTGAATTGAAAGAAATTTCTAACATTAACAGTAAAGAACTGAACAGGTGCAATGGAGAAACTATTTTTCTTGTGAATTACTGGTTTATCTTCTGATTTTGTTCCGAGGACTCTTTTCCTTGAATGAATGTATTTTCCTTTACAGAATAATGTAATTAACAGGAATAATATTTTCTCATTTAGTTCTCCTAATGAAGTCTACATTTAGTAGGGAAGGCAAGGAGGGTCAAGAATTATGTAATCAGCTTGACATCACCGAGATGTCAGGAAAAGTTAGTTGCAGATTTAAGTATTCTTTCATCAAACATGAGATTATTCAGGCATAAACCGGTGGGTTGTTTTAATTTAACTGATATTATCTGTCTCATTTGAATAATTCAAAATGGCATATTTTAAGTTTTTTTAAAGGAGAAAGGCTATTCCTGAAACTTCTTGCATCAACTTAACTAAATTGATATAGAAACCATGAGTGATGTGAAACAGCTCCGTTAGCATAAAGTGGCTCTGGTATATAGGCAGACTGTCCAGTCTGTATGAATATTTCTCATGACAAAGAGGAGTCAACTGTGTTTCCTAGGCAAGCTAGAGCCAAATTGCATCATACAGATCTTTCCTAGACAATTGGGAAGATGTTTTCTTCAATGAGATTAGCTTAACAAATTCAATTGCAATCCCCATTCAGGCCTTACTGCATACCCCGTTTTGAACTCACTGCTTTTATTTGCACTTTTGAGCTATGCATGGAACATAATAGGCTGCTACAGAGTATATTCCTGATAGGGACATCAGGAGAGGGAAAGAGCAGTTGAGGGGGAGTGACTGTGTTTGCTTGAGAACTGCATGATATGGTACACTTCCAATTTCTCTCCTCAAGGGTTAATAGTCCTAAATTCAAAATGCTCATCAAATCCAAACAAATTTTAGACACCTTCTCCAGAGGGGGTGGAGGCTCTG